>PISW01002905.1:0-21232 GCA_004023785.1 Mungos mungo
CTCTCTCTCTCTCTCTCTCTTTCAAAAATAAATACTATAACATTTTTTTATTTAAAAAAAATGAAGGTTTGTTGAAGGGACAGCAGGTCAGGAACTGAAAAGAACACGGGGGCCATGGTTTGGAAGCTGAAAACTGGATTCTGCCACTTCCAAAATCATGGGACTCTTGAGACACGTTAGTGAACCTCTCTGAACCTGAGTTTGCTCATCTTTAACAACATTGCCAAGAGGGCTCTGATGGAGATTTAATATAATGAATATAAAGAACTTAGCATGCTTCCTGAAATATAATAGGGCTCCAGAAATGACATCCAGGAGGCGGAAGAGAGAGGATTATTTGTTTTAAATGTTACATTTACTCTTTCTTAAGCAATTCAGAGGATTTTGGGGCTTGGGAAGATTACTTAACTTTCAGCCTCTCAGCTTAATGTTAAGAATAGTATTTGTTTATAAGAATGCTATAAGAAAGGATGAGTTAATACATATGGAGTACTTAGTAATGTTTAAAGCGGAGTAATGCTTAGAGCAGTAATGATAGACGTTATTTATTATTTAACTATTTTTACTCTGACTCACTCTACAACAAAGATTAGAACTGGCTTCCAAAATTGTATAAGATAATTCACAAATGAATAAATGTATATGTGCATGTATGTACGTTAAGGGGAAAGAGAATAGGGAAAACAAGTTAAGCTAGAGAGCTAAGGTTCACATCCAAAAGATATTACGTGTGGATCTATACCTTTGCTGGTGATGGGCCTCAGATTTGGCTCTGAGCTTCCCGCTAGCCAATTCAAAAAGCAAAACATAATCAGTTAACATAATCAGGCAATAAGGTAAAAGTTGACGTTTTGTTTCTGTTTCTTGGTGGATGGAGTAGCTTCCAGTAACCAGTGCCCCGCCCCTGAGAATATCTGAAAGACCTAGATAAAATTCATAACTCATCCATTGGAAAGCAAATAACAGCTGCTGAGATTTAAAAAAAAAAAAGTTAAAAATGGGCAAAATATCCAAATAGACGTTTTTTGGGTTTTTTTTTTTTTTTTTTCCAAACAGACCGTGAGAACAGGGGACTAGAACTTCAGAGAAGGGAGACTGAGAGGGGCCGTAAGTCCCGCAGCCACTTCCGGCCATCCCGCAGTTTGGAGCAGGGTCCGGAGGCTGGCTCTGGGCTTCGCACGGTAGGGAGCTTCAGTGCGGGGCCAAATCCCAGAGCTTTTGAAGGAGACCGGGGTCCCTCCAGCCGGCAGCATCTTTCTTGCTCTGCGCATTTGCCAAACGCATAGTTCCCTATCACAACTGAGCAAGTTTCTCAGTAAGAAAGCTACTACACAGTCCTAAATAGTGGTCTAACCTCCTAAAAGCAAACAAATTAAAATTACAGCTTTCCAAAGGTGGACTTACCGCCTCCCCCCGCCCCCCCCGCCCCCCTCCCCCCCCAGCCAGGGCCCCTCCTGTGCTAGGATGAATCATTTCTTGCTGGCCATGCTTGTACATAGAAAACACACTTAATGGTTTGGCCTTCTATCTTGAATGGAGGTTACAGCACCCAAAAGCTCGAATCTGAATTCCTCCCCTACGATGCCAAAATAAGAGGTCTACACATATTTGGGTAAATTTAAGCACACTGTCCTCTATTTACAAGTGCTAAAATGCTCTGCCGATAGGCCAAAGCAGGGACACCTTAAGCATTTGGGAAAAGCACAGAGGCTGCCCTACTCCGCACAGGGCTGTGGTCTCTGCGCCCTCAGACACCAGAAGGCTGGATGCCCCCCCCCCCCCCCCCCGCTGCCCCCCTCCCCCGCAGCTGTAGCTCAGGGGACTTCAGCGCGTCCCCCTCCTCCTCTCCTGCTTACTCTGTGCTCAGCGTCCCGTCACTCAAGGGGTTGATATTCTTACGAACTCCTTCTCAGCTTTCTAACATCTTTGTGAGACCAAGTCTCAAAGGGCATAATCTAGATGCTTTTTTTGCAGAAAAATACAGAGAAGCCTGGAGTCCCCTGACTTCGTTCCTTCTTGTCTTCGCCTTATTCCGCAAGCACTTACTGTCTATATAAGCCAGGGACTGTGATAGGTATTGGCCATGAATACATAGGAGACCATTGCCACACGAAATAAGACGAAGACCAAAGTCAGAAATGTCTGTGCAGCAGGGGAAAAAAGTTGCATATATTTTAACAACTCATCACCTCCTCCTCAGGCCCCCCCAAAACCTCACTGTTTTGAATGTCTTAACTTTTATTTTACTTCACTGTGTATGTGTCCAAACCACGAAGAATTCTGGGAGGCCTATCATGCCACATCCATGCTCCTCAGAGGCCTGCTGGCTAGGACCGAGAGCTAGGTCAACAATCACACTATTCTCCTCAGAAAAGTGCACTGCCATGGATAAGCCCGCCTGGGCACAGGGCCCTGTGTCCCCTTGGAGCTAGCATGGCCAGAGTTCAGGGTTGTTAGAAGCCCCTACTTCCCAAAGGGAACTTGAGTCTCTCTTGGGGACCACAAGGGACCGTAATGGTCACCGATGAACTCTTTCTCTTTCCTCCCCCACCGCCTGCTAAATAGAAGCCATTGTTTCATGGTATTTGGTTTCTTTTTCTTTTTCTTTTCTTCCAAAAGTAACAAATCACAACCCTCAATATTTGCATATTGCTTTCCAAAGCCCTTTGACTTCCATTATCTCATTTGGTCCCCCCCCCCGTCGTAGCCATGTGAGAGGCAGAGAGCAGAGGTTATGTTCCCTGCTGTGTAAGTGAGCAAAGTGAGACACAGAGCCCTACCTAAAGTCACAAAGCTAGATAGTGACAGAGGCGGACCCAGGTTCTGGGTCTCTCGCTGTCCATCGCCATGGTCTCTTCACCAAACCACACTGGCATCACGTAGTACGTCAGCGCTCACTCTCCACGCTGTCTATAACGAGACCTCAGGCTCACGAAGAACCACCGATTCAGGGAAGGATCTGGACAGAGGACCCAGGAGGGCCGACTGCCTGTCTACATGTTGGAACATTGTCGCCTCAGATTTGCTGAAATATGAGAGCAAGAGGAGCCTGCACTCTGGTTACAGGACGTAAAATCAATACAGATAAACAACCTATTGCATTTCTATATGAATAATGAAGTATCAGAAAGATACACAAAGAAAACAACCCCGTTTTTATAATTGCATAAAAATAATAAAATACCTAGGAATACATTTCACCAAGGAGGCGAAAGGCCTGCATATCGAAAAGTTCAAAACACTAATAGAAAAAATAAAAGAAGATACAAATAAATAGAAATATATTCTATGCTTATAGATGAAAGAATCAACATTGTTAAAAAGTCCATATTATCCAAAGAAATCTACAGATTCCAAACAATCTTGATCAAAATTCCAATGGTGTTTTTCAAATAATCCTAAACAAATAATAGAGATGGAACAAATAATCCTAAAATTGGTATGGAACCACAAAAAAAAAACTCTGAATGGCCAAAGCAATCTTGAGAAAGAAGAACAAAGCTGAAGGCCTCATGGCCGCCAATTACTAGATATATTACAAAGCTGTAGTAATTACAACGGTCTGGTATTGGCATACAAAATAGAGACCCTAGAAATAAATCCACACAGGGGTGCCTGGGTGGCTCAGTCAGGTAAGTGTCTGACTTCAGCTCATGTCATGATCTCATGGTTTGTGAGTTCAAGCCCCACGTCGGGCTTTGTGCTAACAGCTTGGAGCCTGGAGCCTGCTTCTGATTCTGTCTCCCTCTCTCTGCCACTCCCTGCTTGTATTCTATCTCTCTCTTAAAAATAAACATTAGGGGTGCCTGGGTGGCTCAGTCAGTTAAGCGTCCAGCTTCCGGCTTCTGGCTTCAGCTCAGGTCATGATCTCACGGTTCGTGGGTTCGAGCCCCGCGTCGGGCTCTGTGCTGACAGCTCAGAGCCTGGAGCCTGCTTCAGATTCTGTGTCTCCCTCTCTCTCTCTGCTTCTCCCCTGCTCTCTGTCTCTCTGTCTCTCAAAAAAGAACAAAAACATTAAAAGTTTAAAAAAAATAAGCTCACAGATACAAAGAACAGATTGGTGGTTGCCTGAGGCAGGGGGTAGAAGGTAGAAGACACGGGTGAAGGGGATTTAATGTAATAAAAAATAAAAATAAGGCATCTAACTGTGGGGGCGGGGGGGGGGGACGGGTGGCAGTGGAAAGAACTTGCATCCCGGGAGGAAGTGCCTGGCACAGTATTTTGTTATCACTGGGTGAGGACAAAGCCTTTGATCAGAAAGCAGCCTGACTCATACTTTGATCCCAAAGTTCTGCGGCTGCAGTTTCGGGTACCACCCTAACCTCCCTTTTGCCCTCCTGACCCCTCAGTGACGACCATCTCCACACTCTTACCTTTCTATTTGTGCTTCTGTGTCTTTTCTTAAGTGGAATGCCCTCCTGTCCTCTGTCCACCTGGCCTGGAAAATTCCTTCCTGTCTTGCCCACATTCATACCTTCAGTATTTCAACCACTGAGACACTGGAGAGCTGACCTGGTGGGAGCATCCCACGAGTCTGGCCATCCAGGAGCACCGAGGTCAAGAGCACGCTTGCTGGAGGTGGAGCACCTCTTAGCTCCGCCATTTAGCTAACTCTGCAACCTTGAGTGAGTTACCTAAGGTTTCTGGGCCTCAGTTTCTCCTCCGGGAAACTGGAATAATGACTCTACCTACTTCATAAGATTATTGCGAAGATTGAATTTGCTGACACCCACTTAAACGGCACCAGAAATATATTAAGTGCTGGTTGAACACTAGTTGGCGCTCTCCTTTGAACTCTGCGTTCTCTTTTTCCCTGTTTGGCACAACAGAGGGTGTTTGAGGGGCAGATGAGCTTTTGTTGTCCCCAGAGAGAGATCCTTTTACTGGCAGGAAGGATACCAAAGGCCACCCTCAGGCTAGACTTGACAAACAAACACACAAGCAAGAAAGGGCCAATCTGGGCAGCATCAGGCCTCGCTTGCTTAAGAGAAATGCAAGCCGGGAGGTCCCTTCCCGCCTTTTTATCTCCCTCCCAGGGCCCTGCTTCCTCTGAATAGAGCAAACAAGCAATCTCTCTCTCTCTGTCTCTCTCTCTCTCTCACACACACACACACACACACACACACGCACACACGCACACACACACGCGCACGCACACACGCGCACACACACACGCACGCACACACGCGCACACACAGCCACACACACAGAGAGCTAGCATATCAGGTGTTGGTTTCAGAAATCTGAAGCCAGTGCCACATTCTAATTAGACGAAGCTCACAAACCTCGCACATCTCTGGGGACACGGATGGTGGGACACTTAATGCTCCAGTTTGGAAATGGGGTAAGTAGTTACACGTGTCAGCCTTGGCGGTAGGCAGGGGGGCAAGGAGAAGAGGACAACGCTGTGCAGCACAGGGCTCCTGTTCCTATCCTGGGTGTTCCTTTGCCTCAGGCCATCCCTCTCGCCGCCCCCCCCCCCCAAATGTACACCGGCTGTCACAGAGGAGTAGCCGTGAGGCTGCCCAGCTATTACATGATTATTGGAGAAAGGTCATTTCCTTCCTGGCTCCCTGAGGGCTTGGGTGGTTTTGGTGGAATGAACTTGGAGCTGGAAGACGGGAGTCGTGGGCTCCCATTTTACCTTTCGCTAGATGCGTGCTCCCGGACACACCTCCCAGCCCCTGTGACATCTCTTCCTTTACATGTAAAAACGGGGAGAGGGACTTGTATATCGTTAAGGGCCATTGCGACTCAAATAGCCTAGGACACTAGTTGTCTAGATCCAAAGAACTCCCTGGGACGTAGAGTTGATGCTGGAAATAACAAAACCACAGTGATGAGCCTAAAACACATTTGGAGTCTATAGGAGAAGAATTCCTCCTCTCAGAATTCCAACCTCCTAATGTCTTTGTCTCCCCCCTGAAAGTAGGAACGTTCTAGACACCAAAGGAGAACTCTCCCGCCCCAGGGTTCTGAATTGCTAGTAAGCTCCCTGCTGTCTATGAAGGGAAAATGTGGAATGGAGACAGGAAGCCCCAGCACGGCCCTGCCCTGGCTCTGTCCCGTGCATCCTAAATGCCTGGGTTTCTCCCTTTTCCAAGTGAAAGCACTTGTCACGGGGCAAGCAGAGGGCGGGCCCAACTGCCCTTGTGCTCCTCATATACAGCGGTTGTCTGGTTGGTTGAGTGAGTCTTCAGGACCTCAGACCCCTGGACTCGGTGTCCAGGATAATTGGGTCGCTTCTACCCATCCTACTCCCTAGGAAGCCCTAAGATCCTGGCCCCTGAGTGACCACTGAAGGAGCAGCCTGGAGGTGTCTGGCCCGGGCGGCTGATCAAATCACTACTATAGCCCAGACTATTCTTATACTTCACTGTGGAGTCTAAAGATGTCCCTTTCTCCTGGAGGTCCTCTCAGGCTCTCCTGTTAAGTCCAGCAGCCCAGCCCAGGGACCTACAAGAGGAGGGAAACGCTGCCCCTCTGGGTCCCTCACTCAGGGCCCTCCGCCACGCAGCCCCATGGGTACCTCCCTCTCCCTCGCAGCCGTTGCATAACTGTTTCTTCTTCCTGAAAGACTTCTTCTCGGACCCACCTCCAGTGAAAAAAACGCACAACAAAAAGCTTCTAGTGCTATGAAACTCCAAGAGATTAGGCTGGGGCAATCTATCTATTTATCAGCCGCCTTCTTTGTGCTTAACCTCAAAAGCAGGGTTCTCCCAAAGTTCAGATTTTAGAACCCAAGCCTGACAAGTGTCAGGGAGTTGGGGACAAGTTGGATTTTTTTTTTTTTTTTTTTTACAAAGAACAGCCATGCAAGATCAGGGACCCTGCTCCCAAGCCCAAAGCCCATCTGTATCTTCCAGTATAGGCAGTAAAGCTCCCACGCCATAAAACCACAGTCAGGTTGTGACAGATCATCTACGCCAACTTCCCCTTACTACAGGTAGGAAGGATTAAGGACGTACAAAGAGAATTACAATGGCATGCTTAATGTCACACAGTTAAAGACCAAGCCGGGATCATACCAGATTTTTCCTCAGAATCACTTTCTAAGTGAGTTAAATAGTAGTTTCTTTTCTTTCTTTCTTTTTTATTTGAAGAGATCATGAGCAAGAAGAGGCAGAGGGAAGGGGAGAGAGAGAGAATCTTAAACAGGCTCCACACCCAGCATGAAGCCCAACGTGGGCTCGATACCATGACCCTGGGATCATGACCTGAGCCAAAGTTAAGAGTTGGACATTCAACTGATTAAGGCAACCTGGGTGCCCCAATGAGTTAAATACTATTTCCTAAGCAAACTGCAGATCATTCCACAGAATATTCCAACAATGTCCACGCCATTTGTTGATTTGTAGAAATGTTTTTCACAAATTGGTGGTATGATCATTTGATGGAGACGCCACTAGCTATGTGATCCTCCTGAACCAGGATTGTGACAGAGGAAACTGCCTGAAACTCTTCCAATGACCTTCCCATTGAATGGACAGTCATCAGATCCCTATCCCTGGTGCACGGTCAGAGCAGGAACCTGGCTAGGCAGGCTGTCCACACTTCAGAACTGTGTACATATTCCTGTGTGTCAGTATTTCCCGGGTGGACCTGTAGAGCCTACACTGCAGCCTCCGGTGACAATGCCACCTTGAACCCTGCCATTACTGGAGATGCCACGCTTACCTCCTGCCCCACTACCTGCTTGGTGGCAGCTGTCAAAGCTCTGGTGCCTCAGAGCAGTGAGCCAACAGCTTCCTGCCATCATGCATGACCTACTACCTAGATCACACCAGCACTGCTTGGGAGCCTCGGTGGGGTGACACCAGCCAATGTCCCCAAAATGGACTTAAACTAATGAGCTTGTTTTAGACTTTATATTAATTAAATTTAATGCTTAGCCTAGTTACTATTTGCCAATCAACACTGGCAAGTACTCTATTATATACCAAATACTCTATTAAAATATATGGCAATATTTTAAGATCTCTTGATAACCCAGTTCTCCCAACTTACATCCAAGATGCCATCTATTCATACCATGGGACCGACCTGTGGGGATAACCTAACTGGCCAAGAATTTTCATCTTCAGTAGATATCAATAAGGACTTCTGAAAAGTCATCCAAAAATCAACATGTGTTACCATATATCTACTCTACATTCACCACTGTGCGTGACCTTGGACTCCATGAACCCCAAGCTTTGTGCCTAGATCCTTTAACACTGATTACAATTTCACACTGCTAGTCTCTAGCTTAACTTGGTAAAATGGAAGAAATGGCAAAGAGAAGGATTAGTTCTTCAATATACCTAAAATATTCTACGTTCCTATAAAGACCTTTGCAAGTCAAGACATTTCTTCCCTTTTCCCAGAAGAAAAGGCCAACAGAAGAGGCACTTGGGTGGCTCAGTTAGTTAAGCCTCTGACTCTTGATTTCAGCTCAAGTCATGATCTCACAGTTCATGAGTTCAAGTCCTGCATCAGGCTCTGCACTGACAGTGTGGAGCCTGCTTGGGATTCTCTCTCTCTCTTCCTCTCTCTCTGGCTCTCTCTCTCTCTCTCAAAATAAATAAATAAACTTAAAAAAAAAAAAAAAGAAAGAAAGAGACAACATAAATGGTTGGCACCAAGAATAGGGGGAAAATGGCTTAATGATAACTGTTTTCTGTCTTCACACAGCTCATTTCCTGCCACAGGGCTACGACAATGTTTTCAAACACAGAAGCCTCGCTCTTCTGGTTTATTCATCACAATGTTCTCGAACACAGAAGGTTTGGTTTGGTTTATTCATCAAAATGTCCTCGTGTCATCCCAGTCTCTGTGAACGTGCCTGGCACCAAAACACACTACCATTCTGTGCACACATAGCGACTCTCCCTTGGAGACCAAATCAGGAAGATGACTGTGAACTTGTTAAACATAGCAGGAAGCAATCACACTTCACCAGGGGAGTGGGGGGGCGGGGGGGATACAGAGGAGAGAAATGAAGGAATGGTGTTCGAGTTCCGATCTGGGATGGACCAACTAAGCTTATTACAAGAAAGTAATACAGCACTCGGTTTATTAAACCAATACATCTTTGATCTTAAGGTGTTTTGCTTATACTGCCTTTTCAGGTATAAAGACTATCCCACGGAGATAGAATTCTAGCTAGGAGAATAGGGTGAGAATTTTCACAATGTACCCTCATGCTATATAAAGAGGACAAAATTAAAATGTCCTCAAAAATCTAAATATAGCATGGAGCAACTAGAACTTTCATACACTACCATGGGATCAGCATATTGGTAAAATTTCTTTGGAAAACTGTTTGGTACTATGTAGAAAAACATACTGTATCTAACATATAACTCAGTAACTCCACTTCCAGGCATATATCCCAAAAAGCAGAAGACACACTTCTACCAAAAGACCTTTACAAGAATGATTATAGCAGATTTACTCATGATGGGCCCAAACTTGGAAATGCCCCAAATTTCCATCCACAGTAGACTGGATAAATAAGATATTCAGACAAAGTAATATTGTACCACAGTGAAAACAAACAGTTGCCAACTACATGCAAAAGTGTGGATGAATGTCATCAACAAAATATTGAATGAAAGAAGCCAGACACAAAGAGTATTTATACATCATCCGCTTCCATTTACATAAAGTATAAAAACGGGCAAAATTAATATATATTGTTAGAAAGCAGGATAATGATTACCCTTGGGGCGAAGGTGAGAAGTGACTGAAAAGGAGCATGAGGAGAGCTTCTGAAATCTGGACGACTTCTGTTTCTTAATCTGGATCCTGCTTAGATGGATATATTCGGTTCATCACATTCTTCAAATGGAGCACTTATACTACGTATAAGTATGTATGTGTACTTTCCTATATTTATATTTGTGCCAACAGGGAAAAAAAACAACTCCAATCCTTCATCCTTCCTTTTATTCAAGCTGTCCCCGTGTGATTTCTCTCATGCCAACCCACTCTGTCTCTCGGCTTGCCCATGTGACTTGCTTTGGCCAATGAGACCTCATCGAATGTGACTGAAACACTAGCTTGGAAAGTGCTGCATTTCTGATTCTGCTATTGCTCTCGTATAATTTCCATTAAAACAGATCCATGCTAGTCTGCTAGAGGAGAGGACAGCCAGGTTTCCCAGTCATCAAAGCCAAGGCCATCCAATGGATGGACCAATAATCAGCTGACTCCCAGATAGGCACACGAACCCAGAGATCAGAAGAATAGTTCAAGCAAGCCCAGACTGGATCTCCAACTTTACGTAAGTTATTAAGAGGCTTTACTCTGGTAATAGACAAGTGACAAAATTGTGTACTTCAATTTAAAGTTAAAATATACATGCAATTTCACCCCAGTATTTATAGCAGTGCTATTGAAAATAACCAAAATATGGAAAGAGACCAAATGTCCATTGAAGGATGAAGGGATAAAGAAGATGTGGTGTATGTGTGTGTGTGTGTGTGTGCGCATATATATATATATACACATATATATATATATACATATACACACACAATGGAGTATTACTTGGAAATCAAAAAGAATTAAGTCTTGCCATTTGCAACTACATGGATGGAACTAGAGGGTATTATGCTAAGTGAAATTAGTCAGAGCAAGACAAATATCCTATGACTTCACTCATATGAGCACTTTAAGATACAAAACAGGGGTGCCTGGTGGCTCAGTTGGTTAAGCGTCCAGCTTCGGCTCAAGTCATGATCTCACAGTTCCTGGGTTTGAGCCCCACATCAAGCTCTTTGCTAAGAGCTAGCTCAGAGGCTAGAGCCTGTGTTCGGATTCTGCGTCTCCCTCTCTCTCTGACCCTCCCCTGCTCACGCTGTCTCTTTCTCTCTCAAAAATAAATAAAAACATTTTTTAAAAAATTTTTAAAGATACAAAACAGATGAACATAAGGGAAGGGAAGCAAAAACAATAGAAAAACAGGTAGGGGGACAAAGCACAAGAAACTCTTAAAGAGAGACTCTTTAAGAGTCTTAAACTCTTAGATACAAGAGAACAATCAGATGGTTCCTGGAAGGGGGGTAAGACGGGGGATGGGCCACTCCTACTCCTGAAATCATTGTTGTACTATATGCTAACCAACTTGGATGTAACTTGAAAGATAATTAATTATTTTTTGAAAACTAATATATATATTATATGTATAATATATATGCAATTTTTTTAAAATTAGGAAGAATTAAAGACTTATCTGAACACATCTATTTTTGAGTATAGCTACACATGGTAGGAAAGAGAGACTGCCTGAAATCTCATAAGACCAGGGTCCCCAAAGCACAACATGACATCCGAGTAAAACACAGGCCTAAACTAGCCAAAAACAACTGGAAACCCAACCCATAGAAGTTCTCCAAGTCATCTAAAAATTCTTTCCTGTTTCCTAGAAGATACAGAAGCCAATGGATGCTTCCTCCGCCTCTCATTTTTTTTTAAAATTCCCATTTACTCCACCCTAGTTTATATCAAGAGCCCTTTCACAACAGCCAAGATATTATATAGACAGGGGATATTAGTGTCTGTTTCTGCTTTAGACATGTTTCATCATGAAAGTTAATGAATGAATGGATGGATGGAAAAGGGGAAAAACCGACCCTTTGGATACCCTTGGAAAGAGCCTCTCCCAGGATGAACATTGATGGACTTGGGTGTTCGGCTGGTCTTCTAGCATGTGGCTGAGCAACGGCTATGTTACCTGGATTAACCTGAGCTTTTGCAGAATTCAAGATGGGCAGCAGCAGGAGTAGCACCAAGGGCATTCTGGGAATCGAGGTCATCTCAGAAGACGGTGTCAGAACTGGAGCCTGCAGCCCATGAAAATGCAAAAAAACAAGAAAGAGGAGAGGAGATGAGTGAGATAGACACCATCAAAATGAATGAATACACTTTGCACTATTGTATTTGTGTTCTTACAGTCTTTATTTCTATATTTAGGATTTCAAATCACAGACTTCGAGAGTCTAGTGGAACATTCAATAATCACATAATGTAAGAATTTCCAAACTTGATCAGATCATGGAACAAAAACTAGCAAAACTATAGGCAGGTAACAAAGTTTTACTAAGATAAATATCCACGTTGTGAATGGTGTTAAACTAAAACTTACACTTATGAAGTTCTCATAATGTTGATATTGACTCCAATATTAAACCAAGAGAAACATTCAATGGTGTTAATGTAGTTGTCTTTCAAAAGATATAAGATCAATATTTATCCTGAATTACTAGCTCTCGAGTGGTACCTGGGATTCTGTAACTTTAAATTTCCCCAAATGACCTACATGGAAAGGAATTAGAGTTGAGACACTGGTATGAACTCATGTTTAGTTTAATAGAGATACACACAGTCACATATGGAACATTTATAGATATATGCATATGTCCAGGTTAGGACACACACAGGCATCTGTTTGCTGTATCAGTGAGAGGACCTAAAGGCCAGACAGCACAACAGCAGCAAGTATGCCTAGTGCCCAGATCTTGGTTTTTAATACCATTCTCCAACAAAAGGAACCAGAGTTCCTTGGAGAAGTATTTGATCCCAGGCCTGGGGCTGGGGCTGGAGGCGGGGGGGCGGGGGAGGGGAGACATACAACAGAAGCCTAGAGAATCTTTTAGCGACAGAAATCAAGAAAGTATACCTCCCCCAAAATGATGGGGAGATATCAAAGGGACACAGGAACCAACTGAAAGAGTTCTCAGTGGCCAGAGCTGGAACAATTTGAGCAAGAAAATAAATAAAGTAGTATTGGACTATAAGCCAAGGAATAAAATAAATATCTACAAGCCCATGTTGATATAAATAAATGACTGAATAAACAAAATGGGGAGAATGGAAAATTTTCCATTCAAAAGAATTCCAAATAATTTATGTAGATACTCTGCTGTTAAGGAGGTGGCAGATAGTCTGTCCCGAGGGTGAAGTGCATGGAGTGACCTTCTCCCCAACAGTCCAGTATGGAAATGGAGAAAGTAGCTTTTCAGTGGAGGACACTGACAAACGCTACCTCAGGCCAGATGATGGTTACCGTCAACCTCTGATAAGTCAGACTGTTAACATGTACCCTGGATATGATGTGAGGAGAACGGCACTCAGCCTCTGTGGTCTTCCTCCTAAAAACTCATTACCTCCATCTAATCATGAGAAAAACATCAGTTCATTCCCAGTTTAGGGACCTTCTACAAAATTCCTATTGAATAATCCTCTAAACTATCAAGACCACAAAAGACAAGAAAGTCCAAGAAACTGTCACAGCTAAGGGAGCCTAAGGAGGCCTGACAACTAAATGTAATGTGGCATTCTAGATGATGATCCTGGAACAGATAAAGGACATAGGGGAAAACTGAGGAAATCTGAATGAAGTATAGACTTTAGGTCATTTTAATGTATCAACATTGGTTCATAAGCTATGACAAAGCTACTGTACTAATGTAAGATGTTAATAATAGGGGAAACTGGGTATTGGGTAAGCAGGAATTCTATGTGGTATCTTTGCCTTGACTCTGTACATACGAAACTGTTCTAGGATAAAAATTGTATTAAAAAGTTCCTGCCAGGTAACACTAATCATCAACCAAACATTGGATCCATTGCTATAAATAATATGCAATACATAATTATAAAGGGAGACAAAATCTTACAGAAAGCTTCATGGAGAAATCTGAACTCAAGGGGTGAGTAGGATTTTAATGGGCTGTAGTGAGAATGAAGTAAATAATGGGGGAACGTAGCCAAGACGCTTTTTGAAGAAGCAGAAGCATTCTAGGTTTTCTAGGCTCTAGAACTCTGGCCTGCCCTCTTCAATAAACAAGTGGTAAAAAAAAAAAAAATTATTTTTTTTTACTTAAGAAAAAAAAAAAAAGACAGGATAATCAAATGTGTGAAGAGGATGAAACCAAAACTCATCAAGCACAAAAGACTAAGGTGGGCTTCTGGAGGGCGTCAGGGGTGGGCGATCCACAGACCACGAAGTGGTAATAAGCATGGTTTTGGGGCACTGATTTGGGTGAGGTAAAATATGTGTCTTATTGTGCCTAGTCACTGCCAGCAGCAGGAACACTGTGTTTCCATAAAAGAGTCTCCAAACTAATATGCCCAGAGATGGGAAGACAGGGGCAGAGCTTGGAGACATGGCTTATAGCTGTAATCTGGCACTAGCCATCACGATGATCCAGGGTGTCCTTCCACAATGACCAACACTTCTTGTCTGCAACCACTCAGCCTATGAGCACTGCCTCAACTTACCACCCTCTCCTTGGGTAGAAGAGTCCTACAAGTCTCTCCTGTGGCACCTTTCCCTTGAGTTGTTGGCCAGAACCTCTCCCCTCCATAACCTTCCCCAGTGGTTCCTTCTACAAGGAATATGTCTCTTACACCTCATCCCTTTAACCACAACATACGCTGATTTTGCCTCTATTAGGATCCCTCATAACAAAGTTATTAAATTATCCGTTTAGTCATGACCTTCAAAAAGCCTCATGCTTGTATCTCCAAAAGAATACTTTCTATTTTATACAAAGCACACACTCAAAAACAGTTTTCAACTGAACTATGCAGATCTTACTAGAGGCTCAAAACTTTTTGACTGACCTTCCTCTTGGAAACTGTTACTTGGTTTCAGGCTGTGAATCTCCAAAACAAGTGATTATTTCTACTTTGCCTGCCTCACATTAGGGCGTCAGCAGCTAACAAACACAGAAGAACCACTAACAAACCCAGAAGTACGGGAGCTACAGCACGTGTATCTAATGTGGGCCCAAGATGCTCTCATGTAATATGCACAGTAACCCAATGAGGTGTCTTTTCATCAACAAGGTAACTGAGCAGAAAGAAGCTAAAATGGATCTGGTTACACAGTTGACCAGCGCTCACATGAACCCAGAGCTTGTGTTACTCCAACATCCATGTAGGTTCTGTTGTTATTGCTTGTTTTGTCTTTGCCATCAGACTGCACTCCCCTTTGATCTGACCTTTGCCTACAGGACCCAACTATTCTCCTGCTTCTCCCTCAGGGCCTCTGCCCAACACTTCAGGCTCTCTTTGTCTCGATGAACCCTCTGTTCAGTGGTCACTTCCTCTATGAAATACTCCTGGCCCTCTTATTACATGCACTGAAAGCTTTTTATTGTTTTTCTACATAGAAATGATCCCAGTTTCCAATCATATACTCATTGCGGTAGACTCTTCCCCATCCCCTCCGTATAAGCTTGATGTTTATTTTACTTGCCATTGTGTTCTCAACACCCACCAGAGTGCTGGGGAAAGATTTGCAGAGCGAATTAATGATTGCCTTGAGCCACATATTCGTGATTACGTCTGGCCACACGAAATTCCACACCCTAAAAGGAAGTGTACCCAAGGCTTAGTATAAGCATACATCACCCTCTTCTGCACCATCGAATGAGTGTCTCCAAGGGTTCCATAATTTAAGCAATGTGACATGTGAACAGAGCCCACAAACATAGAAAGAACTTCAAGGAGGTAGGAAGGCCCTTCCCTATCCATTTCTTTGGTTAGCAGTACAAATTCCCTTCACAATTCATTCAAGCTTTAAAAAAGAAAGCTCAAAATGCAAATATCCCTGGCCAAGGGGTATCCTTATATTAATTTGTTTCAGTAACTATTCTCTACGTATCTACTAGGTACGATTCCACGTGCTGAAAAAGGCAGCTTGGATCTGTCTTCATGGAGCTTGTGATACACAAGCCGGCAAGTAAATAAATAAGAAACCCAGAGAGATGTATGTGCCACGAAGAAAGTAAACAGGGGTGACGTGACAGGGAGTGAATGGGGGCTATTTCAGGCCTCTCTGAGTCAGGAAAGGCCTCTCTGAGTATGGGATTGGCCCAGAGATATAAAAGGAGAACAATGAAGAGAACAGACAACCCAGAAGAGACTCATATAAATGAGAACTTACTATACTATACAAGGGGCATTAAAACCAGTGAAGCAGTTCATTTGTTTTCCAAAACAAATACAAGTATATCCATAGCTCACACACGAAAAAAGAGAATTCCCAAAATGCAATAAGAGAATCATCAGTGTTTCAAGAAAATATAAGAGCATTTGCCAGGAGCTAAAGGTAAGGAAGGCCTGCATGAATGAGATGTAGAAAACGAAATCCAAAAATGAAAAAAAAATGATAAAAGTTTCCATCAAGATATTAAATGTCTTTGAGACCAAAAGCATCAACAGACAAGCAACAGGCTAAGATATACATTGGATTTTACAACAATATAATTTCTGGTATAAATATAGATCTGTAGATCATTTTTTGAAGACCACTGTAAAAGTGGGCCAAGCAGGGGCACCCGGGTGGCTCAGTCAGTTAAGCATCAGACTTCAGCTGAGGGCATGATCCCACAGTTCGTGAGTTTCAGCACTGCATCAGGCTCACTGCTGTCAATGCAGAGCCTGCTTCTGATCCTCCGTACCCCGTCTCTCTGGCCCCCCCTACACACTCTCTCTCTCAAAAGTAAATAAACATTAAAAATAAATAAAATAAAAAATTGTTTGAAAATGCATATACCTTAAGATCCCTATATTTCACTTATTGGTGAAAGAGACCTATGCATCTGCATAATGAGGTATGCACAAAGAAGTGCTTTGCAGTATTTCTTCAATTTTATTTTATTATGGTAAAAACACTTCACAGGAGATCTACTCTCTTGACAAATTTTTAAGTATTCGATACATTATTGTTGACTGTAGGTACAAGGTCATACATCAAATTTCTAGAACTTCTTCATCTTGCTCAATCTTAACTGTATTCCTCTTGATTAGTAGCTCCTCATTCCCCCCTCCCCTCACCCCCTGGCAACCACCATTCCACGCTCTCATTAGATAAATTTGACTCTTTTAGGTACCTAATGTAGTGGAATCATGCAGTATTTGTCCTTCTGTGACTGGTTTATTTCACTTAACATAATGTCCTCAAGGTTCTCAATGTTGATTATTACAGAATGGCCTTCCTGTCAAAGGCTGAATAATATTCCATTGTGTGCATATGCCATATTTTTTATTCACATCTGCATGGATAGATATCTGGATTATTTCTTAGCTGTCATGAATCATGCTGCAATGAACCCAGGAGAGCTAATACCTCTCCAAGACCCTGATTTCAATTCTTTGGAGAAAATACCTACAAGTGGGATTGCTGGATTATATGGTAGTTCTATTTTTAATTTTTTACCAAGCCTCCATTCCATTTTCCATAGTGGCTGTGGCCAACTTATCTTCAAGAAGGGTACCAAGAATACACGGAAGGTAAGGGGTAGTCTCTTCAACAAATGCCTTGGGAAAATGGGATACCCATCTGTAAAAGGATGGAATGGACCTTTATGCTATATCACACGCAAAAATCAACTCAAAATGGATTAAAGACTTGAATGAAAGACCTGAAACTTTAAGACTCCTGGAAGAAAACGTAAGGGAAAAGCTTCATGACTTTGTCTTGGCAATGACTTCACAGATATTATGAAAAAGCACGGGGAACAACAGCCCAAACAAACACAAGCAGAATTAACACCCAACGAAGCTTCTGCACAGTAAAGGAAACCATCAATAGAGTGAAAAGGAAACCTATACAATGGAAGAAAATATGTGTAAGCCATACATCTGATAAAAGATTAATATTCAAAATATGTAAGAAACTACTACAACTCAATAACAAAAAACTAATAACCCGATTTTCAAATGGGCTAAGGACTCGAATAGACATTTCTCCATACAAATGGTCAACAGATATAAGCAGAGAAGATGCTTAACATGGCTAATCATGGAGGAAACACAAGTCAAAACCACAATGAGGTATCACTTCACACCTGTCAGGTGACTAGTATCAAAAGAAAAAAAAAAAGACACATGTTGGCAAAGATGTGAAGGCACTGTTGGTGCAATATTTTCTTTATTAACAAAAACTTGGGGAAATTTCTATGAATAGGAGAATGCTATCAATGATAGGACATTCCCACTGTGAGATACTATGCAAGATTTTAAAACCTGAGCTGGATAGGTGTTCATGACATACTTTTGGATGAACAAATAGGTTGCAAGACTTGTGTAAAACATGCTATATATTTTTATGGATAAGCACACGCATGCATGCCCGCACACACACACAAGCATTCATGCATGTATACACAAAAGATCAAGAAGGGGAAACACACACCAATAACAAGCCTCCCTCCAGTGCTCGCTCCGGCGCTCGGGTAAGAGGGTGAGTGGGGACAGAGCAAGGAATCTCAGGAGCCAGTACTGATAACAGCGATTCCCTCAGAGACCCGAGTGCTTGGCAGAGGAAACCGGGAATGGCGATCAAAAGGAAACTCTAGACTTGTTTGTTGTGTTTCAACTCTTAACAAGGAAAATATGTTCCTTGTTACTGCCTCTTACGTTGGTTTTTCTGACAAAAAACCGTTTCCTAGGGGCAGTTTCTCAGAAGATAGAGGGTGCTTTCCAACCAACCGGGCACATCCCAGAGGTTAGAAGTACGCAGGGAACTTTTATCTGAAGAGTCACTTGTAGGATTGAGACATACTATTGATTAGTACATCTCACACACGAGTAAAATAGGACAAAAAAAGAGAAAAAACAGTTGAAAATTGCTGCTTAGACCTTATTTTGTTGTTTTAGAACACCTGCACTTCAGGGGGTGCTTATGAAGGCATTGCTACTGAGCCTTACAACAGTTCTAAGAAAGATGACCACTGCCCTTTAGGAAGAAGGAAAGGAAGGACCCAAGTCACTTTGCCCACCACCTAGGTAGACTCACATGCACGGGCCGTTGTCTCCCATTCCTCATGCTGAATTAGAGTCAGCGTGTTGACCTCTCTCTCAGGCCACACCATGAGTCATTTAATGTCAAAGATCCTGCTTATCTCTATATCAAAATCAGGTTCACTCTGATTTGCCTGGGTCACAAAACTAGAAAGAGTTTAGAGTCAATTCCAGTCGCTCTGACTCTAAGGCCAGTGTTTCTTCACTCATGGCCCAGTATTTTCCAAGGAATATCAATGGACAGGTAGCTCGGACAGAATGTGTCCCTTCTGACAAAGAGCTCGCTCTTCCCCCTTCTCAGTGAAAATCCCCTCCCCAAGCCGAGCTGGATTATCACTCCTAACTGACTCCAAAGGGAGCCATGGCTCAGGACTTCCCGGACCTACAGGAGATGAGTGGCTCTCCACCTCAGGACTGCCCACATCAGGATCTGAACTGTGGGTCAAAGCCAGCAGAAAAATCAGGAAGTAAATGGAAGGCAGAAGGGAGTGTGGTAGCCACAACTAGAAATAAGCAAGAGTGAGAAAAACAACGATCTAGAAGGACAAACGTCTTACAAGTGATCTCGGTAATTGGGTGAACTTCCAAAAGCCTCCTTCTGAAACATAATCCGGGCCACATCATGATGGAAAAGCAAGTCACCAGCACACGCTGCCTGACACCATCCCATCCTGTGGACGGTTCCCACAGGGAGGGCTCGCTCCTGGTCAGTTTCAAGTCTCCTGCAGCTCTGGGTCACACACGCCTGAGGACGACCACACTCCCTTCTCCAACTGCCTTGAAAAGTCAGACTGTCGCCCTAGTAACAGGCTCTACTCTAGTGGCCAAATAGGATGCAGGTGAGGATGGGGCACGGAAGTGATTTGGGGCTGCTGAGTGAGAAAAGGTGAGAGGGAAGTTCAAGTTTCTCACTTCACATTGGTGAAGCACAGCCTTTCAGGGCACCAAAGCACGAGCCCTACACCATCTCTCTCTCTCTCTCTCTCTCTCTCTCTCTCTCTCTCTCTCTCTCTCTCTCTCTCTCTCTCTCTCTCTCTCTCTCTCTCTCTCTCTTTTACTACAGAATCGAATATCCATGATGATAGATAGATGGATAGATAGATAAGTAAATAGGTAGATGATAAACCTCAAAATTTAGACGACACGTATTCAGATATGAAGTGAAACACCTTTAGAAATGCAGCTGTAACAGTTCACCGCATTTATTTGGGAACAAAAGCACCATCATTTCCTGTGATGATATAAAAAACAGGCAGAGCAAGCAACCCTTGGGACCTCTTGCCCTAACCAGGCAGAAACTTCGGGCGCCTCAGTTCCTCCCAAGCCTTTTTAGTGAGACCGTAACTCAAGGACAGTAGAGCGCTCTTCGAAATATGAGCACAGACCGTCTTTTTCTCTGATGCAGAACTAGAGGTACGCCCCACTGGAAGAAATGCCTGCACTTGCCAAACTCATTAATCACGAAATGTTTACCCACATTACAGAATCTTTCTCTGCACCCCCTCCCCTGAAGTGCCAGGTACGTTTGAATAACAAGTTTCCATGCGGTTCGACTAAAATAACATTCAGCAGACAAATGTCCCATCTACTTACGGAACTCACAGATCACTGACTGGGGTCCACATCCCAAACTAGTTCTTCACTTTACACAAGGATCCGGTGCCGGGGTCCTTCAAATAGTAAATCCTTCCGGAACATTCAAAATATGATTCAAAATACTTGAATCCAGGCCATAATCAAGTTGTCAGGGATATGGCCTGGGGACAGGGCAAGACACATCTGATTTGGCAGATGCTCATCCTCCCCAGACAGTCCGTCTTCCCAGATCCCAAAGCTGGAGACAATCTGAGGTGAACCGCCCCTTTGGCGAAAAATGAAAAGTCACAGATTTCCAGCAGAGGTCTTCACGCTGGGCCCGTGATAGGGGCCAAAGAGGAAATGCCTGCCCTCCTGGAAAATTATCTATAGCCTGTAGCCTTGGCCCCTCTACCCAAAGATCGGCCTTCCCTTCCGGAAAGGGTGGGGGTCTGACGAGGCAGAGGTGGGAAAGGGCAGTGAGATAAAGGCACTCAGTCCAGTGGGAGCAGACACTCGAGGCGGGGTGCGCAGTACATGGGCCTGGCTTTAGGGCCGCCTATTTTCACTTGGGGGCCATCCAGGGCCTCGGGTCTGGTGTGGCTTCCCTGCTGACTCATTTTCATTTCAGATTCAACAAATCGAAAGAGCAATCTTCGGAGTGTTTAATACTCAGCCAACAAATATGCAGAAATGAGCTTGGTTTTGGCAAGAGACGGGCCCCTAAACACACGAGGGGCCTCACACACACACACACACACACACACGCCCACACAATTGCACACGCAGGGGCACACTCACACACAGGCCAACCTCGAGTTATCTGGATCCCGGGGACGTGCTGGGGTCCTCCTGC
>PISW01002905.1:21332-234569 GCA_004023785.1 Mungos mungo
CCCGGGCCCCCCCCCCCCCCCCCCAGCTCCCTCCTTGGGAGGTAAAACAGAGACCACCTGAGTCTGTGGTAGAGCAGAGGCAGAGGGGGAAGGCCAGGCAGCTATCACATCCCCGCCTCCCTCCTGCACCTGGAGAGAGGAGAGGACGCGGACTGACATCACTGCCACAGAAGACACGCCCCCTGCCAGGGCCTCATGGGGCACAGGACACTGACGTGTGCCGTCATTTGACGTTACTTCCTAAATCGTTAGCAGAAAGGATGTCAGATGGAATGCCTTCACGCCCTCAGCAGGAGGAAGGAGAGCACATACAGAGGGAAGGCAGGGCCTTTTCCAAACACAAACAGACCCGAGAGAAGCTCTAGAACCCAGTACCCCTCAGTCCGGGGCAGCTCACCCAGCCTCTCGGAGCTCTGGCAATCCCCGGCTCTTCGTCTAGTTAGTTCACGGGCACCCCTGACTTCCGTGGCCCTGCACTTGAACCTCCTTCCCACCGGCCTCCAATTCCTTCCCCTAGCCCGCCCTCTGCCCGGGGCTCCTCACAGCCCTGGCTCAGGTGCTGGGGAGCAGACGAGGGGCGTGTGTGCATTCCTGGGCACGGGAAGGTCTGCAGGAGGTCCTGCGCATGGAAAGGTCGGAGGGGGCTGGAGGTCATGAGGGAAAGACACTAGTCCTCACCATTACGCACCCTCAAGCATGGAAGCTTACAGGACCGGAGAGCTGGCCCGGCTCCATCCTCTCTGGTCAAAGGTAAGGAAAGTAAGGTAACATCAGTGGCCGGGCGGCCTTGGCACAGGCCAGTCAGAGGCTGTGCCCGGCCCCATCTCCTGTTTTTCCTTCCTAAAACTCTGAGCACACACCTTCCTCAGGCCCTGTGTGTCCGGATAACTGGTCTCTTCAAACCAGAGTGAAGCTACTTGGAAAATCTCTGCAGTGGCTTTCCGATGCGTCCCCCCACGTTGCCACCGTCACCCAGGGAGGGCTGGTAGCTCATCTCCCGTGTCTGGAACAGGCTCAGGAGAGCCTCTTGCCTCTAACAAAGTGAATGCAGGGAAAGTGACAGTTATGGAGCTTCAGAGCTCGGTCCCCGAAGGGGAGACGCTGCCACTTGGCTCACCCTGGGTCTCAGAGCCCTTGCCCTGGGAAGCCCCGGCCACACGGCGAAGAAGCCACAACCTTCATGTATCCAGGCCGCCCGTCCCAGCTGAGGCCCCGGCAGGCAGCAGGGTCAGCTCGCCGAGAGAGCAGGGAGGGCTGGCTGATGACTCAGGCCCCAGCCACCGCCTGCTGCAAACACAGGGGGGACCCCCAGCCAGAACAGCCCCAAGCCTCGTCCCCTCGGGAGTGTGAGCGACAGTAACCATACTGAGCTGGTGAGACTGAGCTGTGAGGTGACTACACGGTAAGAAGTGACCAGAACAACTGCCCTGAGTAAGGCCTCGCCTTCCACAAACGTAAGTACTGGTTTTTGAATGTTGCCTGCTTTTTACTTATTACCCATCTTTCCGTTGCCTCACATGCCTCCAAAGGAGACTCAGGCCACATAGCAAAGGGGTCACGTAGGGAACAGCAGGAAACAAGAGGTGCGTCTCTCTCCTTAATCCCAAAGTCACGTTCAAGAGGTTCAAACCCAGGAGGGCTCAACGGTGAATCTGGGAGCGGCACCTGACTCAGTGGGTCACCCCTTCCTGTGGCCCCTGCGTCCCCGGGAACCCCAAGCTCTGCCTCTCCAACCTCCCTGGTGGCTCCTTCTCAGTGACCTTGTCAAAGCCACATGTGCTGAGTCTGCATCCTGTCTCCTCTTCCACCAGCTGTCCAGACTGGGCCACACACCTGAGCCCTGGCACCTTACTTCCCCATCTGCAATGAGGGAAATTGTGGCACCCACAGAGGGACACGTGGATGGGATGAGTTATCACCTAGGAAGTGTGTGGAACAGGGCCTGGCTCCAAACTGGTCACGCCTGCAGTAGATCTGCAAGTTAGAGGTAAAAAGCATGCCAGCCTCATCCACGCCTTTATTTGAGGATCGGCCAGCACTTACACAGCGGGTGCTCAGAGGACGCTGTAGGTTGACTGACAGGTCATCTCAGTGGTAATAAAATAAATTAGGCAAGAACAACAACACAAAGTCCTTGCCTTTGTTTTTTATTAATTTTTTAAATGCTTATTTATTTTTGAGAGAGAGACAGAGCATGAGTGGAAGAAGGGCAGAGAGAGAGAGGAGCTGTCAACACAGAGCCCGACATGGGGCTTGAACCCACAAGCCATGAAATCATGACCTGAGCTGACGTTGGACGCTTAACTGGCTGAGCCACCCAGGCGCCCCCAAAGTCCTTGCTTTGACCATCACACTAAACTTTGCGGGGTCCATCCTGTGACTGGAGCTGCGTCTGGAGAAATCGACTTGGTCCTTTATACGCAGTCATTCGAAAGTCATGAAAGACCCGTGTGCTTAACTGTGAACGGGCACAGCAGACACCGGCCTGGGGCCGAGGAGAGCTGGGTGGTGGCCACGTCTATGGGGACAGTGATGTGATCATACTGCTCGGTGGGGAAGGCTGCTCTGTCCCTGTGTGTGGCAGCACGCACTCCCCAGTGGCTTCCAATCCACCACCCACAGCCAGGGAGGCCAAGAGCATGTCCGGCCTGCACCTTTCCACCAGGGTTGCCCTACTCTCGGGGTCCAAGGTCGTGCTGGGCCCTGGGTAACACATGCCTCCAGCAGGCTGCTTGTGTCCTGCATGAGCCCCATCAGCCTGGGCCTGCAGGCGTCTCTGGGACATGAGTACATTCTACCTCCTCCAGCCACAGGAGGCACTCCTGAACCCCAGGGGGGATTCGGGTGATGCCCATGAACCCTGCTTTCTTTTCTGCAGGAGGTTCTCCATGGAGAGACATGTGGGTCCTCATTCCCGGACACCACCCGGGGCCTTTCAGCCAAGTGATCTAAGTGGCTTGCCCTTTACGTACTCAGGGCCTCCTGAACACATGGACTAACGCCCGTGCTTTTGCAACAAAGAGCAGGGAGATCCTTCATCTTCTCTGAGACCATCGGCAGAAGGAGGCAGGCAGGGAGGATTTCACCTCCTAGACCCTGGCAACCATACTCTGCAGTGAAAACTTCAGCCATAAGACAGGTTGGACCATTTTATCTTATCTTATCTTATCTAATCTAATCTAATTTTACCTGATTTTATTTTATCTTACTTTTATTTTATAGGCTCTACATCCAGCAAGGGGCTGAACTCACAACCTCAAGATCAAGAGTCAAGGGCTCTACTGACAGAGCCAGCCGGGTGCCCCAGGTCAGACTCTTTTAACCAGATACCAATTAATCTCCAGGCTGAAGGGCACTTTTCTAGATCAGGGAAGTGTGAGATGTGGGTGGAGGTGGAAGATGATGTCACTGGCATAGTTCGACAAGATGGCGCCTATAAAGGGCTTACAGCATGGAGACAGTAAGGCGCTCATTAGCATTTCCGTATTATTTAGCCGTGGTATTATGAACGGGGTGGTGCATGAAAAGAAAACAAGGTCAGAATCAAGGTGCCAAGTGTCTACTGGGCCTGTGCTGTGAGCCCGGCACAGGTTGGGCCACCTGGGGACAGCACAACAGAAAGCATCAGTCTTGGTTCCTGGCGGGAATGCACAGGATGGGCACAAACAAACATTTGGAAAAATAAATAAGACAGCAGCTGAGCAAGTTCCCATCTCGCTCTCACTCTGGGGATGACAGGGCAAAGTGGAACATGGGGTGCCACACAACTGTGGGTCCAGGGACATATAGACACCAAGGTTCACGCTCGGCTGCCTTGGACCATGGCAGTTTCATGGACCATGAGTTTCTGCCCAAATCACGGAGCCTGAGAGCCTCATTCAGCAACTGGGTTTGAACCAAGTGTCCGGGATTCCTTTCTGGGTCCCTCAGTACCTGCAGCTTCCGCCATCCTTGCCAAAATAGTAACGGCCCTCATTAGGAGAAATCACACTTTCCATTTCACACTTCTGTCACACTCACTGGACCCTCCCTTCCCTGTGACTTTCACTGGCAGCCTCTGAAGGACGTGGAGCAGAAAATATAAGTGTATTTAAGGGTATGAGACGTCTGCAGACTCCATCTGCCTTCAGGAAGTTCCCCACTGAGTCACCAGTGCCTGGCGCTCACCCCTGATGTCTAAAGAGCCCCCTCCCCAGCTGCCAGACCCACTCACCCCCCAACTTCCCAGTCTAGCTCAAAGATACCACATCACCAGGGACCTGCCCCATCCTGGCCTCGGAGACACTGGATCTCAGTCTCAGAACGCTCTCATTTAGAGCATCCAACTCCAACCCTCTGGCAGAAGGCTCACACCCACCAGCTCCTTCCGATAGCTCATTGCTTTTGAGGTGCCCCCCTTCACCAAGTAGATCTCTGCTTTCTTTCAAACCAGTCTGAGCTCCTGACTCACCCCAGCCCACTTTGGGCTCAGATGATTGGTTTCAGGCCATAAATAGATACGGATATAACATTTGTTAGCTGTAATATTCCTATATCTCTGTCTGTGTGCCCCTTCCCGGCGAGACTGTGAGCTCCCGGAGGGAGGGGCCTTGTCTTGGTCTTCTCTAAATTCCCAGTGCAGAGCAGAGCCTGGATACGCAGTGAAGGCACTGTGGTTGTTGAATGGGTGACCCGAGGGGTCTGAGTGTCCAGGAATGTCCAGGAGTCCCAGTTCACCTGCTAACTGCTGAGAAGATGGAGTACACAGGCATTTCCTCTTTGGCCCTTCTTCTGAGCCTAAAGGAGTCTCCTCGCTTGACTCCATTGCGTCGATGCCCCATAACGTAGCAGATGACAGGAAGCAGCGTTCATGGCTCCTAACTTGTGCTTGCATATGCGGTGCCCATCTTATCTCCACATTAAGACCGTGAGCTCCCGAAGGGCAAGAATGTTTTACACGTCTCAGGGCTTGTGCGAGTATGACAAACATTTATGGAGCACATATTACATACCAGGCAGTATGCTAAGTGTTACCTGAATTTTCTCACGTGGTGCTCAGAACAGGCTCTCTGAGGCTATTAACTATTATTATCCTCATTGTACAATTGAAAATACTGAGAAGAGACAACGTCCCCAAGATCACACAGGTAGCAAGTGTGATGGCAATCCACCTATGGTCACGTACCCGATGCTACGGAGATTCCCAAGCTGTGCCCCACCACGTCTTCTGCACCCACCCCTACTACCAGTCTAACGGGACATTCTCATCTGGCACAAAGGAATGGTCAACTCCACTTATGCGAGATTTCAGTCATATGGCCAGCATGTGACTCTGACTTTGGGAGGGAAGGCCCACCTGACTCCAAATGGCGCCCACTGTCTCCCACTGCTGACCTGAGCCTCTTAAGCACCTGAGCCTGGACTGGGTTTGGCATCACAACATCGGACAGCTCACTGTTCATGTCTGCCTGTTCTGCTCACACTCTAATTCACACACATAGTCGGTTCAGGGAGGTAGAAAGTTCTGGTCGGCGGTGCCTGTGTCTACGGCTCATGAAGCTCAGACAATCTGAAAGGCCTACTTTGTTAAGAAATGTAATATAAAATTACACATATGAAATTAGGTTCGGGGCCTCAAAGGGTCTTGAACAAGTGAGGAGGGCAGACGCAGAAGCTTCACCTCCTGACAGCAAATGCACCTCGGGACCCGAGTTCTAGTCCCTGCTCGGCTTCTCACCGCCACCAGCTGAGCAGCAATCCTGATCGGGCTCACAGCCTCCCCCTCGTTCCCATGAGGGGCTGGGAACGGTAAGAATGGAGTTACTCCGAGGCCCCTCCCAGCCCGGACACGCTGACTTTCCTGCGGGCTCGGTGCCAAACATGTCCCCACGCTCACCAAACCCAACAGAGCCGCCCACTGACCCAGGAGGGTTTCTGCTCCTCCCTCCGGCCCGGGCACATACTGTATTACAGTAATGAGGGCTTTGGTTGCTTTAAATATCACAAACAAAAACAATGGGCAGCCTGCATCCACCATCACTCCGTGTCCAGACCACAGAGGAGAGCGCCGCCAGACCGAGGCCAGAGCGGAGATGGCGAGTGAGGCCCATGGAGTCCCTTTCAGGAATCTGTTGGCTCGTATCTGGAATGAAAATCGCCAATGGCAGGGCCCATCGGAGAGCGAGCCGGCGGGGTCACTCTGGGACAGGGAGGCCCTAGCCATGGCGAGGTTGGAGAGCCGGGTCCTGGGTCCACCAGAGGCGAGTTGGGGCCAAGCCTGAGGCTGCAGGAGCCGCTGTCTCTCACCTCTGGGAGAGGCAGAGAAGTCCAGCCAAAGGTCTCCGCAGAAACAGGCGAGTCTCCCCCTGGGTCCTGGGAGGCGCCTGCCGAGCAGACCAACGAGCATTCATCAGCCGGGAAGGGGCGGCTGGGCAGCGTGGGGAGGCCTGCAGCCGGACGCTTGGTCCCTTGGGGCCTCCCCAGAGCCACGGGCCAATCTTCAGGGCCTGTGGCAGACCCTCCCAGGTCCAGAAGCAAGAACAATGTTGTTTAGCTCCCCACAGAGGGTCCCAAGGAAACTCCTATCCTGTAAAATGACCTGCCTCTTCGGAGGCCTTATCATACGGTTATGTGGTGTTGGTTCGGACCAAGTCAGGGCGAAGGGCATGTGCACTGAGTGATCCTCCACACAGATGGTGAACAGGGCCACGAGGGCCCTCTCACCCCACCAACCTGGCCCCTCGGCCCCTTGACTCTCTCTGGTTGTCTGGGTCCGCTGCTCCAAGGCCTTCCCCAGTGACTAGGGCAAGTAGCTGGTGTTTCTGTGAGGACAGATGGGGGTTGGGGGCACAGATGCTCTTTCTCCACTAAGCCAGTCCAGGCCGTGACCCCCTCACCCCCTGACACTTGGTGTGCCCCCACCAGGAAAGGAAGTTGAGAGGCAATTTGCCAATCATTTGTGTTTGGCAGCCAACACCGATGGGCAACTCTTTCCTCCTCAACAACCATGATATTGCAACAGGGAAGGGCTAAAGTCAGATGAAGGGATCCCGGCCAGAAGTTACTGCAGGAACGTGCATCACCACCTCGCGGGGACCCCTGCATGCTTGCAGATGACAGGACTAGGCGATGGGAAGGTAGAGTCTTCAGGAAGAGCTGGGGCTGGGTGGAAGCTGTGGGTGGGGAAGAAGCTACGGCAAAATCCACTGAACACAAAAACCAGGACCCGGGGTGTCTGGTTCCTCCCACATGGACTGGTCTGCTCTTGAATTTGGGCTCCATGAAGGAAGCGACCTTTCCCTGTTGACCACTGCCGAATCCCCAGCACCTATCACAGCACCTGGCACGGAGCAGGCATTCAGGGCGTATCTGCTGACTGAAGGAGGGTAGGTAGGAGGGTAGGGGTTCAGTAAACTTTCGTTCCCTGCCCGTCATTCTCAGTCTCTCCCAGGAGCTTAAGTGGACTGTGGGTTGGTGGCCCTTTGGCCTCCGGTGGCTGGTGCTGAATGGACAAGACTGTTCTAGAGCCCTGTTTCCCATGTCCCATCTGTCCCCCCTCCGCCCTCACTCGCCACCTTCCACCAAGAACCACGACACAGCAGCAAGTTTCCCGTCACCGTCCTTTCTCTGAGCTCCTCGCTGAGGCTGATGATCTTCTGCCTCGGACTGCAAGTTAATTTTTTCATATGATTCAGTCTTGTCTCTGTTTTTACCCCATTTATGTAGGGCCAACTCTATTTACCTCATTATACACTCACTGAGATCGGGAACTGAGTTATATGGCATTTGTCGACACCCCGGCTCCCAGCACGAAGCTTTCGGCAGCTCCAAACAAACTCCGGAGACTGTCTCCCCAGCTCTGACTTCCCTGGTTATACTGTATTCCTCATTATTCAGTCCGTCCTTTCCCCTCACATGCATTCCAGACCTTTTGTTAAGTTTATTTATTTTGAGAGGGAGAGAGAGAGAGAGTGTGTGTGTGTGTATGTACAAGCAGGGAAAGGCCAGAGAGAGAGGGAGGGAGGGAGAGAATCCCAAGCAGGCTCCACACTGACAGCCCAAAACCTGACGTGGGGCTTGAATTCACAAAGCGTGAGATCATGACCTGAGCCAAAACCAAGAGTCGGAAAGCCCTGCATACCCAGCTTTTAAAAGGAACAAAGGCGGGGCGCCTGGGTGGCTCAGTTGGTTAAGCATCGGCTTCGGCTCAGGTCATGATCTCAGGGTTCATGGGTTCGAGCCCCGCTTCAGGCTCTTTGCTAACAGCTAGCTCAGAGCCTGGAGCCTGCTTCCGATTCTGTGTCTCCCTCTCTCTCTGCCCCTCCCCACTCATGCTCTGTCTCTCTCTGTCTCCAAAATAAATAAAACATTAAAAAAAAAAGGAACAAAGGCTCTAAACATTCCTTACCCTGAATTTGACAACCTTTTCAAATACCAGACTATGTGCTAGGCGGGAAGGAGGGAAAGCTGTACACAGAGAGATACCTTAGAGATATGGAGGGTCTTGTTCCAGAATAAATAAGTAAAGCTAATATCACAATAAAATGAATCAAATGAATTTGTAGGTTTCCCCGTGCATATAACAGTTATAGTTACACTATACTGTAGTCTAGTAAGTGTGCAAGAGCATTGTGTCTTTAAAAAGCACATACCTTGGGGCACCTGAGTGGCTCAGTCAGTTGAGCGTCCAACTCTTGGTTTCGGCTCAGGTCATGATCTCATGGTTTCCAGAGTTCAAGCCCCACATTAGGTTCTGTGCTGACAGTGCAGAGCCTGCTTGGAATTCTCTCTCTCCCTCTCTCTCTCTGCCCCTCCCCCACTTGAGCTGTTTCTGTCTCTCTTAAAATAAACTTAGGGGCGCCTGGGTGGCTCAGTCAGTTAAGCGTCAGACTTCAGCTCAGGTCATCGTCTCATGGTTTGTGAGTTCGAGCCCCACACTGGACTCTGTGCTGACAGCTCGGAGTCTGAAGCCTGTTTCTGATTCTGCATCTCCCTCGTTTTCTACCCCTCTCTCACTTGTGCTCTATCTCTGTCCCTCTCAAAAACAAATAAACATTTAAATGTTTTAAAATAAATAAACTTTAAAACATTTTTTGAAAGTACATACCTCAATTAAAAATAATTTACTCCTAAAAAATGCTAACCGTCACCTGAACTTTCGGTGAGTCATAACCAATGATCACAGATCACCACGACAAATATAACAGCAATGGAAAAGTCTGAACTATTGTGAGAACCACCAAACTGTGGCAGAGACACACGAAGTGAGCAACACCTGTTGGAAAAACGGCTCCAATAACACTTGCTCCCCGCGGGGTTGCCACAAACTTTCCCTCTGTAAAAAAACGTGGCTGCGAAGTACCATAAAACAAGGTATGATTGTGTACACACACACATGCACACACAATGTAAATCAGAGATGCCACAGTTTAAGTCTGCTCTCTACAAAAGCCAAGAGAGAGCCAGCTGAGTGGTTCAGCGGAAATGGCGCCTGACCAGCTGCTCAACTAATGGTGTAACCTTGGACAAGCCCAATATTCTCCCTGAGACGGTCTTTTAATCTGAAAAAACAAAGGACATGCCAAGGACATGTCCTCTCTCATATTCTGTGCCTTGTGGACAATGAGCAGGACCAAAGTTCATGCGATTACAATCTGCAGTGGAGAAAAGAAGGACTCCTGGGAGGCTCAGTTGGCTGAGCGTCCAACTTCGGCTCAGGTCATGATCTCACAGTCCATGGGTTCGAGCCCCGCATCGGGCTCTGTGCTGACAGCTCAGAGCCTGGAGCCTGCTTCAGATTCTGTGTCTCCCTCTCTCTGCCCCTCCCCTGCTAGCGCTCTCTCTCTCTGTCTCTCAAAAACAAATAAGAAAAAAAATTAAAATTTTAAAATTTTAAAAAAAGAGAGAAGAAAAGAACTATAGCCCTTGAGGGGGAAACGAGAGTCAGGAGATTGAAACAGTCAGAAAACAAGATCTAAACCGTGTGTAAAAGCAGCTACTTTTGAAACTGAGTTATAATTACAGACAGTGTATGTCAGTTCCAGGTGTGCAACGTGATGACTCAACGATTCTGCACGCTACTCAGAGCTCCCCACGGGAAGCTCCGTCTCCACCTGTCACCAAACATCATTACATTCTTGGCTCTATTCCCCATGCGCACTTACCATCCCTGGGGCTTACTTGTTTTATAACTAGAAGTTTGCACTCTTAATCCCCTTCACATACTTCACCCATTCTCCCACCCACCTCCCCTCTGGCAATCAGCAGTGTGTTCTGTGTTTAAGAGCCTGGCTTTTTTGTTTGTCTCTTTTTCTCCTTGTTCATTTGTTTTGTTTCTTAAATTCCACATATGAGTGAATTCATATAGTATTTGTCTCTATCTGACTTATGTCACTCAGCATAATTCCCTCTAGCTCCACCCCTATTGTTGCAAATGGCAAGATTTCATTCTTTTATGGCGGAGAATATCCCATTATCCATGTATACCACATCTTCTTTGTTCATTCATCTACCAGTGGACATGGGCTGCCTCCATACATCTTTTTGAATTCATGTTTTTGTCTTCTTTGAGAAAATGCCCAGCAGTAGAATTACTGGATCACATGGTATTACTATTTTTAATTTTTTGAGGAACCTCCATAGTGTTTTCCACGGCGTCTGCACCAACGTGCATTCCCACCAATGTTGCACAGGGTTTTCTTCCCTCCACATCCTCACCAACACTTGTCATTTCTTGTCTTTTTGATTCTAGCCATTCTGAAGAGTATAGGCTGATAGCTCACTGTGGTTTTGATTTGCATTACCTGATGATTAACAATGTTGATCTTTTTATGTGTCCGTTGGCTATCTGGATGTCTTCTTAGGAAAAATGTGCATTCAGGCCCTCTGCCCATTTTTTAAATCATATTATCTGGTTTTCTGGTGTTGAGTTGTATAAGTTCTTTATATATTTTGGATATTAACCCCTCATTGGATATATCATTTGCAAATATCTTTTCCCATTCAGTAGCTTGCCTTTTCATTTTATTGACAGGTTCCTTTGCTATGCAAAAGCTTTTTATCTTGGTGTAGTCCCGATAATGAAATTTTTTTTGTTTCCCTTGCCTGAAGAGACAGATCTAGAAAAAAAAAAAAATGCTTCTACGGCTAGAAGCAGCTACTTGTAAGCCCACATCAACAAACTCCACACCCAGAGATGCTAGTCCTGACGGACATTCAGTGAATATTCTAGACTCACAGCCACACTTGTGAGTCCAGTTGGGTAGCCAACTTCCACACAAAACAAGAGTGGCTATAAGACTTTACATTGTTCTGGGTGTTTTGCAGTCACTGGGTCCATGGGCTGTTAATACAATCTGGTTTTATGGCTGGCAGAAAAAGGCAAGGACCTAACACAGGATCTCTCTTTGTTCCAACTGACGGGAGAAGTATAAGTTTTTCAAAGGAAAGTGGAAGAAAGAATCCAACAGGGAAGGAGGGAAGAGTGACAGTATTTGCAGAGAAGCAAAAGTAAGGAATGTAATTCGGTACTTGGTGCACAATAATGTCTGTGGTGAGGATTCTGGGAAGAAAATGAGAAAAGAGGAGGAAGGGAAGCACTCCAGATTGCACGGCTGGAACCATAAGCAGAGTGAGACTCTCCTTGGGGAGGCTGTATGGTGTCCTGTGAAGAGGGTGTAGAACCTCCAGAGTCCAAAGGTTCAAGTGGGAAGAGGGGAGTTGTTTCCCTCTAAAGAAAACAAGAAGATTCATCGAAGGACCTTGGGATGTTTCACCTGGTAAATAAATAAGATTCCACTAGGAGTTGATGGTCTTCAAAAATGTGACGCACTGTCCTAACATACAACAGAGCTTCAGAGTCATCACTAAGGAAGTCGCAGAGAAGCAGGTTTCAACCAAAAACAAGGGGAGGGGAACGTCCTAAAAATGAGAGCCATCCAAAATGCCGATGCGTTTCTTTGTGGAGGTAGGAGCTCCCTGTTACTGGAAGTGTTCAAGTGGAGGCTGAAAAATTACCCTCTCTAGAAGACTGTAGGCAAGAGTCCTTCTCTGTGCAAGAGACTGGGCTAGCTAACTTCTACAATGCCTCCCGGTTTTAATAATCCATGCGCCTGTTCATCAGAGCCACACACAGGGTAAGCTGACACCAGTCCAACCCAGAGCACAGGAGGCATATATGAGCTGAAAGAACTCTTTTTCATGCGGATGCAGATTTGAAGCTTCACACAGTGATGAGTTGTGGCCCAAGAGTCATGTAGTCATATGTAGACTAAGGCCACTCACACGCTCACACCACGCCTGTGAGCAGACACCGCCGCTGGTCATCATTACCTTTCATCTGTAGGCACGTGCATTTGGCCCAGATTCTGTGGCAAAGGTGACGTATCGGGACTTTGCTCTACCACAGATCAGTTATTTCAGGTAACTTTGACCTTCAGTCAGAAGTGAGATCTGGAGAGTCAGATTGATCGCTTTTCCAAGGAAATGTGGTAAACGTATTTAATGCCACTTAGGAGCTGTAAAGAATGATCAGATCTACTGGGGTCAGTCATAAAATCCCCGTTAGTCAAGTGTTTTCATCTGTAAACATACATTAGTAAATTACCTCTGTTTTTCAGGTCCTCCTCTCGTAGCCTGATCTCCCTAGACCCTAAATTATTCACCAGGTCTTAAATACCACTGAAATATGAGCCAGCACTGTTCGGTGTTCCTTTTATTTTGTTTCACTATAACACATGTGGGAGACAGAATATGGGAAAGAGAACGCCAGTGTGGACCACACGGTGTACAGTTTTCTTTTCTGTCTCGGGAGCTGTAAGCAGTGGGGGGGCCCAGGCTCTGCTGTGGCCCCAAAGTGCCCTGCAGGTGGTCAATGACTGACCCACACCCCATGCCTGCAGCTCCCCAGAACCTTCTCCTCTAACGGCTTGTCATGGCCTCAAATCCCAAAATTAGAGACCCAGTGCTTCCAAAATTTTGGTTCAAATATACATTTTAAGACACAGACATATTTAAGGTCCATTTAATAGAAGAATGACCCAACCCCAGCATACTAAGCCTTTTATGCAAATACTTTCTCTGTGTAGAAGTCTGCGTGTGTACACCAGGGTCCCAAGGCTGAAACATGTGATAAAAATTCTGAAAGGTCAACACCAGCTATGTAATTCTGGAGTCCCAGAGTCTCGGCTGCCCAGGGACAAAATAGTTCCCTGGGTATGAATCTCCAATATGGCGCTCAAATGGGTTGCAAGGATAGCTTTGGCTTAGCTGCCTGAAATGGGACATGACACACAGAAGTATCTAGGTCATGGCTGCGAGGCCCACGAGAGTCCAAGAGGCATAGCATTCATGAGGCCTCAAGCCCGAGGGTCCCAAGCCTGATCCAGGGCTGATAAGGAGCACATTCCCTCATGGTGGCAGAATACAGTCTTGCCAGGGGAGGCCAGGGCAATGCTGCTGCACACCGGGTAAGCTAAGGCTGGAAACAGGAAAGCGAATCACCAGGTTAGAGTCCTACAATATTGAGAACAAACAAGGTGGTGAGAAGTCTCAGGGCAAAGTCACGGTCACTGCGAATGTGCTGGACGCCCACCTCTGTGTGGTCCGTGGCAGTTTAAAGAAGCTCTCTCGTGAGTAACAACATTTATTCAAAAACGCGCACACTTATAGTCAGGGTAGGAGTGAGCTATCACTTTCCCAACTAATTCAGCCACAGCTCAACTAATTCAGCCGTGTCTCTGAGGCCAGAGGGTAGATGAGAACAGAAGCTTATTAGGAGGAAGAAATCTTTCTACGAATTATCTAAACTATTTGTTTACAAATCCAAAGATCTTGGCATTTATGCCTAAGAATGTTACCAGGGAGCCTCTGCGCTTAGGCTTATGTCTGGGGTGGTAGGAAGCTAAATCAGGTTTCCACCTATATAAAATTGAGGACATTTGTAGAAATAACAAGTGCTTCTTACAGAAAGGAAATAAAAAAAAAACAAACTTAAATTGAATACATTGAGAAAGTCCACATTTTGATTTTATTTGCTCATACTTTTTTTTAAATGTTTATTTTTGAGAGGGAGAGAGAGACAGAGTGTGAGCAGGGGAAGGGCAGAGAGAGAGGGAGACACAGAATCCGAAGCAGGCTCCAGGCTCTGAGCTGTCAGCACAGAGCCAGATGCGGGGCTTGAACTCACAGACCGTGAGATCATGACCTGAGCCAAAGTCAGACACTTGACCGACTGAGCTGCCCAGGCGCCCCATATCGTCTCACACTTTGAATGAACCGAACAAGAAACAGAGAATGGCACAAGAGTGGGGACCAGATCAAACAACCCTGTCCATGGAGCCACAGACCGTCTCCAGCGGCACTCCGTGCTCTTCCAAACCAAGGCTTGTAAAAAGGGAGCAGTCCCTAATTAGGGCAATTACTACAGTCAGTTTTTCACAAAAATCTGGATTTGTGGTGCAGGACATAGCAAACGAGTGATACTGGGGCCACAGAAGCATCCAGAACGAATGCAGAATGGGAATGATAGAATATAAAAGAATGCGAGAGGAACCAGAACAGGGCTTAAAAACGCAACCATTAAAATGTCTGGCCTCGCTAGGCTGGCGCCTAGAATCACAATGCTAACAAGACAGGTTTCAATTCAATCCCGCACACTTTCTGAGGCGGACTTGGGAAACCCACACGCCTCAGGGCAGCCCCCCAGTCTCCTTGCTCCCCTCCCCCATCCACGGGCATCACGGTCAGTGACATAAGTTAGCGGTCTGTGCCTGCCTTCTGCGGCACATCGGGGTGAAGACGGGTCTGAAGAGTCCCCAAAGCTATCCCCAGAGCACAGAAAACCCCAAAAGGATTCCCGATTGAAAACTTCTCACCCTGTTCATCAAACAGAGCAACGTCAGGCCAGGGAAAGCCTACTAATGTCTCCTCCTTTTCCTCTGAGCCCCCCCCCCCAGGAACCGCCTTTAGAAATGGAGCATATCTGGGGTGCCTGGGGGGGCTCAGCCGTTATGCTTCTGGCTTCGGCTCAGGTCATGATTTCACAGTTCGTGAGTTTGAGCCCTGCATCTCGTGAGCTTGAGCCCCGTTTCTTTCTCTGTCTCTCTGTCTCTCTCTCAAAAAAAGAAAAAAGAAAAGAAAAGAAAAGAAAAGAAAAGAAAAGAAAAGAAAAGAAAAGAAAAGAAAAGAAAAGAAAAGAAAAAAGGAAAGGAAAGGAAAGGAAAGGAAAAAACAAGAAAGAAATGAAGCACCTTCGTAAGAGACCCTGAATTGTGCGAGAAACCCTCCCAAGCTGGCAAAGGGACAATTAGGGAGGAAACTCTAAATGATGGGAATGTCCCTCACCTCGACCTTCTCCCAGCCCTGCAGGAGAGAGGCAGGCAGAGCCCTAATCCCGGGGCTGGATCTCAGCCCAGCTCCGCAGGTACTACCCCTCCCTATTTCCTGAAAAGCAATCTCCATGGCACATCCAGAGTGTAAACAAAGGACAAGAAAGGGTGAATTAAACTTATTCTCTGGGGCACCTGGGTGGCTCAGTCGGTTAATGCCCGACTCTTAATCTTGGCTCAGCATGAGTTCGAGCCCCATGTCAGGCTCTGTGCTGAGAGTGCAGAGCCTGCTTGGGATTTTCTCTCTCTCTCTCTCTCTCTCTCTCTCTCTCTCTCTCTCTCTCTCTCTCCCCCCCCCCACTCTCGCTTTCTCAAAATACACAAACTTTAAAAAAACACAAAAGCCACATTCTCTGTACCAAGCAGGCCTAAAGAGGAGGAAGGATCAGGCATCTTGCATTACCTCGAGCTGTGCCTCTCCTGAGGCTTTGAACACGCATGCCCACACACATGCCCACAGCAAGGGGCTGATGCCCTCGGGTCTCCTCGGACAGCTCCTGAGAGGCGGCCCCCTGGCCTACTGTGCGTGAACACAGCGCCCCGCGGAGCTTGGCCATTCATCTGCTCCCCCTGACTCTCAACTGTCCCCCACACCTTCTCAGGTTCCCCCACGGTCAGCTGCCCCAGCATTCCGTTCGCGTGCGCAAGGGTGAGAAGACCCATCGCAAATTCGAGGCACCAAGAAATTAGTAGGTTCTGTTCTCCCTACAACTCTCCAAGAGGCTTTACGTAATTCGCAGCTGTCTCTATTGTCAGTAAGTATAGATTCTTGGGGTTGGAAATGGATGACCCCAGTCCGATCAATGCTACCACCCCCAAAACCTGAGCAGACGGCACAGCTCAGCAGGGAGCCCTGGAATGCCTGTCTTTAAATCTCAACACTGACCATCACACTAGCTGTGCGATTTTAAGCAAGTTACATAGCACTCCTGCCTCAGTGTCCCCATCTAAAAGATGGATGCTAACAGCAGGGTCATCACGAGGAATAAATGAGTTAACACTTAGAACAGGGCTTAGCCTCAAGTCTTAGCTATTGTTATTTCAACTGGGGTGTTTAAAGAACCGGAGTTTATCTCATCTCATAGTAAATATATTTCGTCTACCCTGGCACATGGTGTGGGCTCATACACATTAAATAATCGTGACACGACAACACGTTGGCAGCGAAAACAAACATACCAAGGACAAACAAAGACCCCCCCCCCACCCCGCTTTGCTCTAAAAAGAAGCGGTCCAGGTTCACAAGCGAAATTGCCACATTTCATCTCTCCCTGGACTGTGTCTCTCAGAGTCCTAACCCTATGGGTTATCAATTTCAGGGGGGAGGGGTCACTTCAGCTTTCAGCAAGTGACTGCTTGAGATTCTGCAGTTTCACATTCTCCTCGCCAAGGGGCTCTTAGGACCTGGATTTTACAACCCACCCCGGAGCCTCCTCTGGCTCTGGTTGTTGAGCTGCTCGGTGGGCTCCTGGAGATAGTCCTTGGGTCTTCTTAAAAACTATCTTGAGGGGGGCCTGGTGGCTCAGTCAGTTAAGCGTCCAACTTCGGCTCAGGTCATGATCTCACAGTTCATGGGTTCGAGCCCCGCGTCAGGCTCTGTGCTGACAGCTCAGAGCCTGGAGCCTGCTTCAGCTTCTGTGTCTCCCTCTCTCTCTGCCCCTCCCCTGCTCACACTCTGTCTCTCTCTCCTTCAAAAATAAATAAACATTAAAAAAGAAAAACTATCTTGAATTCCATCTCTTACAAGAGACACACACGCTAACCAATAATCCTGTACCGTGAATTCTATGAAATCAACAAACAAAGGAACAGAGAAAGACTCGCTTATAGACAGGTCGTTACTTCTCCACTGTGCTCTCCCCCTAGGATGACAACCAGACTCCAGATGCCGGTGCCCCCGCCCCCGACCCCCCACCCCCCCTCCCCATCCACCCCCGCAGTGGGGATGGGAGGCTCTGCAGAAGGAGGAACAGATGCACACAGAGTGGGGGCTGGTTCACTGGAGACCTCAGCAGGGAACTGGGGATTCTGGTCCGCTAAGTACAGGGACTCAAGGTCCAGAGGTCGGGAAGTGAATTCTGGAATCTCAGACAAGTGGGGACTTTCCTTCAGAGGAGACTAGTGACCGGAAGGGGCGTGGCCGGGAAGAAGGCTGTGGCGCGCACGACTTCGCTCTGATTTCAGCAGTTAAGAGCAGGGCAAGTGGCAAGGGTGTGGGTGGGGAGCGGAGAAGGAAGGGGCCTCTCTTAATAAGGCAGTGGTTTGGGCCCCAACCAGGAGGGTGGCGCTGTCCGTTTTATTTGGGGCTGGGGATTGGTGAGGGGCTGGTTCAGCAGTGGCCCCCACCCATTGTGCCTCCAATCGGTGTCGTTTTGCAAACCCTCCCTCGGCTTTGGCCAAGGCTCAGCAATGAAAGCCAGAGGCTCAGGCTGAAACAGGCAGGGGCCCGGAGCTCTGTGGCAGGTTCTGGCCCCGGAGCTCATGAAACACGACACCTAGAGAGGGAAACTGAAGGAAAAGAATCACAGCCAAACAAACCCGCCCTTGGCCGGAGCCGAGCCTGGAGGGGGGGGCCAGTGAGGGAAGGAGGGCCAGCGACTCCCTCCCTCCTTCTCTCCAGGATCACAATTTCCCCAGAGGAGGGACTCTTTTTATTCAGAGGCTACATTTATCCACCCTACCTACAAATTTCAGGATCTTTTGTGAAGCCTTGCTTAGCGAAGCGTATTTTGGTGATACCGGGTGAGAAAGGGTGCTAAGTGTCTTCTGCGGGTCAGATGCCCACGTTTGCATGGGATTTGCTATCACCGCTCTCCTATCTTTTATGCCATGGATAATCCACAGCAATAGATACCCTAAAGTAAGCTGCATTTAGTTCTAGAATTAGTTAGTCGGTTTATTCTCAGCTATGGGAGGCAGCGCAGCCTTGATTAGAAAGAGGCAATGATGAAAGAAATTGAAGACGACACAAAGAAATGGAAAGACACCCCATGCTCATGGATTGAAAGAAGATTGTTAAAATGTCTCTACTGCCCACAACGATCTACACATCCCTATCAAAATACCAACAGCATTTTTCACAGGACCCGAAAAACAATTCTAAAATTTGTCCAGAACCAGAAAAGACCCTGAGTGGCCAAAGCCATCTTAAAAAAGAAAAGCAAAGCTGGAGGTATCATAATCCCAACTTCAAGTTACATTACAAAGCTCTAGTCATCAAAATAGTCTGGTACTGGCACAAAAATAGACACATAGATCAGCAGAACAGAATAGAAAATCCAGAAATAGAACCACAACTCTATGGCCTATTAATCTTTGACAAAGCAGGAAAGGGTATCCAGTGGGGAAAAAGACAGTTTCTTCAACAAATGGCTTTGAAAAAACTGGTCAGCTACCTTTAAAAGAATGAAACTGGACCACTTTCTTATATCATATACAAAAATAAATTCAAAATGGATTAAAGACCTAAATGTGAGACAGGAAACTATTAAAATCCTTGAAGAGAGCACAGGCAAGAAGATCTCTAGCATGGGCCATAGTAACATTTTTCTGGATAGGTCCTGCAAGGCAAGGGGTAAAAGGCAAAAACAAACTATTGGAACTAAATTAAAATAAAAAGCTTCTGCACAGCAAAAGAAACAATCAACAAAACTAAAAGACAGCCTACAGAATGGGAGACAATATTTACAAATGACATATCCAATAAAGGATTAGTATCTAAAATATAAAAAGAACTTCTACAACTCAACCCCAAAAACCAAATAGCCCAATTAAAACATGGACAGAAGACATGAACAGACATTTCTCCAAAGAAGATATCCAGACCCCCAAAAAGTACCCGAAAAGATACTCAACATCACTCATCACCAGGGAAATGCAAATCAAAACTACAATGAGGTACACCTCACACCCGTCAGAATGGCTAAAATCAACAACACAAGAAACAACAGGTGTTGGCGAGGATGTGGAGAAACGGGAACCCCCGTGCACTCTTGGTGACAATGCAAACCAGTGCAGCCGCTCTGGAAGACGGTGTGGAGTTTCCTCAAAAAGTTAAAAATAGAACTACCCTCTGACCTAGTAATCAAGCTGCGGGGTATTTACACACAAATTATAAAAACATTAATTCAGAGGGATATATGCACCCCTATGTTTATTGCAGCATTATTTACAGTAGCCAAATACGGACGCAGCCCATTCATTGATTGATGGATGAATAAAGAAGACGTGGTATATACATACAACGGAATATTATTCAACTATAAAAAGTATTATATTTGCCATTTGCAACTACGTGGATGGATCTAGAGAGTATAACGCTTAGTAAAAACAAAAAGTCAGAGAAAGACAGACACCATACGATTTCACTCATATGTGGAATTTAAGAAATAAACAAAATGAGTGAAGGAAAAGGAGAGAGAGAGAGAGAGAGAGAGAGAGAGAGAGAGAGAGAGAGAGCGAGCAACAAGCCAGGAAACAGACTCCTAACTATGGAGAACAAACTGATGGTCACTGGAGAGGAAGGGGTGGGGGTGGGTGGAACAGGTGATGGGGACGAAGACGTGTGTTATGATGAGCACTGGGTCGTGGGTTGTACACGGACCCGTTGAATCCCTGTATTGTACACCTGAAACTAACACAACACACGTGTGAACTATACTGGAATTAAAATAAGATACATAACATGAAATGAAATGAAATGAAAAAAGGAATGGGTTCATGGATCAGTACTACCACAGATCTGCTGTGTGACCTAGGGCAAATCACAGAACCTCTCTGGGCCTTACTTCCTCATCTGCAAAATGGGGATTTAATGGTTTTGATCCCATATGACCGGTATTAAAATTAAATAAGATCGTACGTTTAAAGCAGTTACAGTGCCTGGCACACAGCAGAGGCTCAAGAGACGGTAGCTACAGGTGTGTCTGATGCTCAGACACTGATAATTCTTCAAATCATCCTGTTGAAGTAAATTTTAAAAGTCAACTTGAGAGACTTCGGCACAGTGCTCCATGCCCATTTCGAGCCCCTGCTCTCACCTCTTCTGATCCTCAGGCCAAGCAGGGATGAGTAACCTCCCGTCTCACGTGGGTACAAACCACGGACATAAAAAGGGCTGCTAGATCTTTCTTCTTGTGTCTCCCACTCTGCCGTCACGTTAAAATCTTTCATTTCCATATGAAGGAGCCCTGATACAGTGGAAGGAACGTCCACCTAGCATGCCCAAAACCTGACAAAACTAATAAAGTTTAAGTCTGATTTCTTTCTCTAGAAACTAAGGTTCAACTCTAGAAACAAGTCACAATAATGATATCGCCGTGCTGCCACAGAGCAAAACATCTGACTCTGCAGATTCCAAGTTCTCTGAATGGATGTTTTACGCAGGACTGAGTGAAATAAGGCAACGTTAAGATTTGGTGGATACTCTTTATGTGTTTGAGAAGTTATGGAATACAAAATTACCAGGCATAAGAACTTAAACTCAGCAGGTCTGGCTTTTGTGAACTGATGAATATTGTCTTGAGTGTAAAACGGTTCCCTCGGTTACCAATAAAAATATTACGAGACCCTGTCATATCAGAGGGATCCAGCTCACCGGGCATCCACTCGTTTACTATTTTGTGTGCAATTTCTAAACGTCAGGAACAGTGGTAAGCATGGAGACCCAAACCAGAGTGCTTCTCCTCTGTGTCTTCGAGTTTACTGGGAGCTCAGGAAAATGAACGGCCATTACAGAATGGTATAAGACAGCGACAAAGGGGAGACACCCCTGGGAAGGGCACCTGACAGGGGCTCCGAGGGCAAGAAAACCTTCCCAGAATCAACTACATCTAAGTCCAGACTTCTGGGATGTGCAAAGCCTGGGATGAGCAGGTGGGAAGAAGAAGGTTTCCTACGAGTAGGGAAACCCCATGGAGAAAGGCCCAGAGACCAGAGGGCTCGGAGGGGAGCTGAGGAATGTTGTCATTCTGGCGTGACTCGAGCAGGAAGAAATGAGACCAGAGAGGACAGCAGAAATTTTGCAGAGCATTTAATCTAAGCATAAAGGGGAGCCCTGTCAGAGGACAAAAAATAAGCAAGGGAAATGATTTCCCAAACAGACAGCAGCAGTGGGGATGAAGAAAAAAGTAGAAAAATTAGGAGATACTTAGGTCTGGAATCAAATGGATTGGTGATCTGGTTTGAATACAAGGGTGAAGGAGAGAGAGACAAGTCAAGTATGAGGCCCAAGTTTCTGGTCTGGGAAGCTGGGGATCGACCACAGGACCTTTGCATGTACCGTTCTCTCCGCATGCAGTGCTCTTTCCCCATGTGCCTGGTGGGCCCACTCTGTCACCTCATTCAGGTCCCTGCTCAAACGCTGCCATGTCAGAGAGACTTCTTCAACCGCTTGATATAAAATGACACCTAATCAGTGCCCAAGCCTCACCCCAGCTCACGACTCCCTACCTTCCCGCCCTCTATATTCGTTCAGAGCACTCATCACCATCTCACATTTTATAGATGTGTTTGTTCAATCGCCTTCCTGGCCCCATGGGAATGGGAGTCCGTGGGAGCAGCAAGTGTTTCTGTTTTGTTCCCTGTCTTATCCTCAGGATCTAACATCATTCCTGGCAGACAGACACTCTCAATATATTTTGTCTAAAGATTAGATTCACAAAAATAGAAAACGCTGAAAGAGAACACACAAGAGTGGTCCAGAAAAACACACGCCGACCTCCGTTTCTAACGCTTTCATTCAGAAGCTCCTTTGTCTTTCAGTTAATGAAAATGCAAGATGTTCAGGGAGGTACACAGACCGTACAGGGGTAGCTCCGGGGATCACACCAACAAACTTACTCCTCACCTCCCGGGACAAGGAGGAAAACACCATCGGAAGCCGCCAGGCAACGCTCCCAACCATCACCCACCTTGCTCCTCCCCAGACGTGCCCAGGAAGCTGGCTTCTAATCCCATAAATAGTTTCGCCTGGTTTTGAACCTTATATAAACGGAATAATTCCATTTGTATTCTCTAGTGTCTGGCCCCTTTTGTTCAATATTACATTTTAAAAAATTGGTTTACTTATTTTTGAGACAGAGAGAGAGAGCGTGAGCAGGGGAGGGACAGAGAGAGAGGGAGACAGAATTGGAAACAGGCTCCAGGCTCCGAGCTGTCAGCACAGAGCCCGATGAGGGGCTCAAACCCACAAACCATGAAATCATGATCTGAGCCAAAGTCGGAGGTTCAACCGACTGAGCCCCCCAGGTGTCCCTTAATATTACAATTATGAGTGTTGTCTCTGTTATTATGGGAAGCAACACTTCATTTTTTTTTTTTTTTGTGGCTGTATAGGATTCCATCCAACGAGTGGAATCACAACTTATTTTCTACTATTGATGAGTATCTGGGTATTCCTGCTTTGGAGCCATGATTACTGATGCTGCATGAACATTCCAGTACACACCTGCAGGAGAACCATGTACGTACTTTTTGGCTAAATTTCTAGAAGAATAATCGCTGAGTCACAGGGTATGCACACGCTCAATTTAAAAAAACTTTTTTTAATGTTTATTTTATTTTTGAGAGAAAGAGAGAGACAGAGCGTGAACAGGGGAGAGGCAGAGACACACACACAGAATCCGAAGCAGGCACCAGGCTCTGAGCTGTCAGCACGGAGCCTGACGCAGGGCCTGAACCCATGAACCATGAGACCGTGACCTGAGCCGAAGTTGGACGTCCAACAGGGCCAGCCACCCAGGCGCCCCACGCATGTGCCCAAGACTAGTAAATACCGCCACCAAGTTTCCGAAATGACTGTAGCGATTTCGACCCCCTCCTGGAACGTGTTCTCCGTTGCTCCAAGTCAGCACTGGTCGGCGGTGCCAGTCTATGTAGTTTTGGCCGTTGGGGCGGGTGTGCAGTGGTATCGCATCTCCCATGGACTGACCAGTACAGATAAGCGCCATTTCATGGAGGCCACTTGGACACCGACTCCTGTGGGTTCCTGCACAAGCCTCCGCTGCACACTTGGGTCCTTCTCTCTCTGCTCCACGAGTGCCCTCTCTGTGTCTCAGCGCTAGCCCTTCGGTGCCTATAAAAGCTGCAAGGATGTCTTCTGACTCTGCTATTTGCCTTTCACCTTCTAACGGTGACCTCCGATTCCTAACCTTAATGTGCCCCACTGGGTCCACCTTTTTTCCTTCCTGGCTCGTGCCGTCTGGGATCTGGAAGAGCTGGTGAAGGAGCATGAGGAGAGTGCGAAGATGGGGACGGAGGGCTTTCCAGACGTGGAGGCTGGCAGGAGCCAAGGTGGGCTTGCGTCCCCAAGGCCGGGCGGGACTGGCCGGAGGTCAAGTTTGTGCCGGTCACCGCGAGAGAAAAGGTTAGCCTGCTAGAGGTGAGCCGAGGCCTTGAGGGACCTCCCAGTAGACAAAGGCACTTCCCCTTGACCTGAAGACGAGGGAGGTGCCCCCAAGGCCCCCCCGGCTCACCCCGTGGATGTGCGCGCCACAAAACGGAATCGCTGTCCCCCAGGATGCGGTCCTGCCCTGTGTGGACTCCGCCTGCGCCCCTATCCAGCCGCACTACCGTCTATCTACGTTGGCGTCTAAACTGACAACTTTTTGAAAACGGTGGCAGGAGAACGCTGGAAGAGCTTGCATCGCCTCACGAGAGCTGTTAAACGTTGGGGAATTCTGCAAGCCCGGTTGACACCGCGCTGGTAGCTGGAACTCAGCTGCGGTGAGAATACGGGGACTGACTGGCAAGGCTGCCACCCTTCCCCCCCACAGCCCCTTGTTAAACACTCGGCCAGCGCCCCACGGACCCCGGGCTCCTTCATCTCCAATGACAGCACTGAGCCTAGCACCTGCACCAAAGCTTCTTGAATTAAATTGCATTTCTCCTCGGAGCCTGGGCGGCTCAGTTGGTTGAGTGTTGGACTTCAGCTCAGGTCATGATCTCGCGGTTCGTGAGTTTGAGCCCGGCGTTGGGCTCTGTGCTGACCCCTCAGAGGCTACAGCCTGCTGCAGATTCTGTCTCTTCCTCTCTCTCTCTCTCTCTCTCGGCCCTTCCCCTGTTCATGCTCTGTCTTTATCTCTCTCAAAAATCAGTAAACATTTAGAAAAAATTAAATTGCATTTCCCTCCCACCTATCACTCCTTTTAGAACACAAGGAAATAAATTCTTCCTGCTATAAATGACGTCATGCTTAGTGAAATAAGCCAAACACAGAAAGGCAAGTGCCGCGTGATTCTGCTTCTATGAAACATCTAAAATAGTCAAGTTCATAAAATCCAAGACTGGAATGGTCGTTGCTAGGGACCCGTGCGGGGAGAGGGGAAATGGGGAGTTCCTGATCAACAGGCATCAAGTTTCAGTTGAGAAGGATGCGCGCGCCCCAGAGATCTGCTTCCAACACTGCACCCGCAGTCTGTGTAAGGTGCGCATCTCTCAAAAGGTGTTAAAGGGACCGTTCTCATGTTACCTGTTCTTATCAAAATAAAAAACTGGGGGGTGGGTTGTGCCTGGGGGGCTCAGTCAGTCAGTCGAGCGTCAGACTTCAGCTCAGGTCATGATCTCACGGTTCAGTTTGTGAGTTCAAGCCCAGCATGTAGCGTGCGGCTGTCCGCACCGAGCCGGCTTTGGATCCCCTGTTCCTCTCTCTCTCTCAAAAATAAAACATTTAAAAATTTTTCTTTAAATCCTGTCCTCTACTCCTCCGTCCAACCAGCAAGCACACGGTGCTCCTTTACTCAGCGTGGTGCCACCATCCCTGAGCCCTTCAGTGTCCAGGAAGCAATAAAACAACCCAGAGCGAGTGCGAGGTCAAGTGCAAGGTCTGTTGGAGAAGCCCAAGCCTCAGGGCAAGTTGATGAGCCCGCTGGTGTTCCTAAGAGGTCCGGGAAGCCTAGTTTCCCAGACAAATCTCAGTAAAAACAGCCCAGATGCTTCCCAGAGCCAAAGACTCATGTAACTCACAAGGTCCCTGAACGAGGAGGGACCCCATGGGCCCCGTGTCAGACACGCGGACATGTCCCTTGCTGTTCCCTCCATAAACAAGAAGAGGGAATGTCCGTTGGTGAGAGAATTCATGACTCACAGCAATGCCTGGTGGGGGTAAGGGGTTTGCAGTAAAAGGAATGAGTACAGTTTTATTTGCCACGCACACCCAAGAGCCACAACTTAGCAAAAGAATGAATACAAATTAAAAAGACAAAAACCCCAGCATTGCAAAGTGATTAAAAAGATTAACTGTAGGTCCCTTTGTTGTTAAACTGGAAAGCACCATCCCTAAAATTCTCAACCGAAAGACAGCCCGGGGCACATCAGACTCACCCTCGGGGTCTGGAGGAGGGCCAGTGTGGTTCAAACAAAAATTACTCAATTTTATAATTGACTTAACTTATTTTTAGTCATGGCAACTTACTCCCTTGGAAATTTCAAAGAACACTACAGAAGGCATAAGGTCTTATGGTTATAAAAAGAGGCAGGGGTTTTCAAAGGGATGAGAAATGTTTTGAACATATTTTAATTCTCCTCTTTACAAACAAGGACATGAAAATTCAACTGTGGGCCCTACACCAGCATGGACCTCGTCGGTCTTACGCACTGGTGCGTGCCCAGTGCCACACGCCCAGCACACAGTAGGTACGCAATGAGTAGGCGTTGAATGAATGAATAAGAACCAGAGAGAAGACGTGACTTGGCCAGCACTAGGCCTGTTGACATTTTGGCAGAGCCGGCGTGAGTGTCCTAACCCCAAATCCAGTCATCTTTCTACCCTGGAGTGGTGGTTAATTAGGAACAGTGGGCTCTGGGGCAGGGCTGCCGGGACGCCTGAGCCAGGCCTGCCTCTTACTAACAGTGTGACTGTGAGCGTGTTATATAACATCCTTGAAACTCAATTTCCTCTTCCATAAAACGGGGACAATCATGGTCCACTTCCCAAGGGCAATTATGTGCACCGGGTGAGGAAATACACCTAAATTGTTTAGAAAATGCCCAACTCACAAGACGTGTTCGTAATACAGGGGCCATTTTCTTATGCCACAGATAAGATGGGACTAAATGATCTTAGTCCCTAATAGCTCAGCGTTGTCTTCTGTCTCCTTGGTAAGTGAGCCCTTTGAAGAATTAGCCAGAGACACAACTTCAAGTATTACTTATAAATGACACTTCACATTTTTTCCAGAAGTCCATCAACTTAAAGGAAAGCCCCCAAACTACCAAAAACCCAAGTAAATGAGACAGTTCTTGAGGGAAGGTCCTACATTATTCATCACTTCAGCCTAGCAGAGGAGAAGTGGGATGGCCTTGGTGGTCAAGAGCACAGATGCGAGGCCTTAACTGCTGAAGTTTAATTTTACTTCCTCCATTTGTTTACCGGATGACCTGGGGCAAGTTATTTACTCTCTGTGCCTCTGTTTTTCCTCGATTTACAGTGAGGTGAATAACTGCCCGTCCGGTTGTGGTGAGGGCCGTTCAGGCACTTGGACCGGCCATCGCCACGCGCTCTGGGTGTGCACATGGATTCACGTGCCAGGTCATGAATCCAGCTTCATGACGGTGCATGATGATCTTCCCAGGGACTACCCTGGCAGCAGTTAACCACGCTGCGACCGGCCCCAGAGCCTCCGTCCCAGCCCGCAGTGCAGCCATGGCACCGGCCTGAAGAGACGCAGACAACAGCGCACGAAGCCGGCGCTGATGATTAGAACAAAGTCCAGTCCATCGGACTGAATTAAAAAACCCGGGTCACCCAACAAAAGGGGGAGGGCAGTTTTCTGGCAGCACATTGTGAACGGGACCCCAGGGTTTGGGTCTCCATCGTCAGTGGACACAAAACCACCAGGGTGCCAGTCCGTGGACAGGAGTCTGAGGAGAGCCAGCACCACCGAGTTGGTTCTCGGCCAGCACCAGTCGAATTTCGAGTGCTGGGTGCCAGGAATGCTCTCGGGTTACCTTCTACCACTTCGTCCTTCCCTGGACCTGCTCCAGCCAGGGTTCTGGTAGCCCCAGAGGCTCAGGTCAACCCAGGACAGCTCTTGGATGATCGTCTCTACTGACGCACCTCCCTCCCCGGACGCCCCTCCTCTGTGAGTCATGGCAGAGTCTTTCTTACAGATTCCGGACACAAGCACAGCGCAGATGTTTAATAGAGATGGTGTATCAGCGCCTTCCACGGCACAGAGCTTGGAACCGATGCCCTTGTAGATTTTATGGAGTCAGTGCAGCATGGTAGTTAGGAGCCTGGATTCCAGAGCCAGGTGCTGCCTGAGTTCAAATCTTGACTGAACCACACGCATTTATCACGGGTGAGACACTGCACCTGTCTGTGTCTCGTTGCCTTATCAGTGAGATCTAACAACTGTACCTACTGCACTTGGCTTTGGAGGGAACACGTGTAACACGGTTAGAAAGCGTCTGAACTGGAAGCAGCGTACACGGCCAGCTGGTATAGCATACCACTCACACTAGGGCGTAAAGGTATCCGTGGAGAGGAGAGGAAAGAAGACACAAAGAAGCCTCACGCTGAACAGAACAAAAAACGGTGCCCATTACGTGTGCTGGTGTTTGGGCCGGAGAAGTACGCCAGTCCCCCTCGTCTCCCTCTTGACCCGTGCTCAAGTGCTCCCGTTGGTGAAAGTCACTTCGAGTGAGTCCAAAGCAAAGGCTCGGTCAAGTGCCCCCAGCCCTCCACTTGCATAACGCCGACGTTGCCCGACTAATCTTTCAGATTTTCCAAAACAATCACCTTTACACTGCGTCGGCCTGGAAACTTTTTGTAGATATGGTCGCTGCTTCAAAGACTGTGAGCGAGAACACCAGAGACTCACCTACACTGTGCACTGTGGCTCTGATGGCACCAAAATATGAAAGGGTACCCACAAAAACGACCCGCCCTACTACCCCAGGTATGCCTGGCATTAGTACCGCCAAATACTCGTTATTCATTATGGGATAAGGTGTGTAACGTCAATCTGGCCAGAATCAATGAGCTCAAGGTCTGAGATTTCCGCCTCTCCCCACCCCCGCCGTGGCCCAGGCAGCAGCGCCTCTGGTTCAGTGCATCAGGCTCTTGCTCCATCCCCACCAGAAATCTGGGTCATGAGAGAACATGGGTCAGAATGTCATCACGGTGTCACAGTCGGTTCAAACCAGGACTGGGACAAGAATACCAGGGCTACTGTCTTCTAAGATCAGAGCCCTTTTCCTAAGGCAGCTGGGAAAAACATCTCTGAAGATGACGTCCTGCCGACAATACACAGAACTAAAGAAAATGAAATGAATAAGACAAAATTTAAGAAAAAAATTCAAAACAAAGCAGCATTGCTATTCTACCATGGTCACTCTCAGAAATAATAAACGAGCTCTCAGCTTTGCCAGGGAGAGTCTACACCGTCAGTACCAAGCTTACAGAGGCGAGGGGATGGGAGGCAAGCAGCGGTTCCATTTTATGGCCATGGCGGCCACACTCGCTCCTAGGCTACGACAAGGGGACCAGGTGCACAGGAAGGAGCAAACCCTTGTCAGTGTTCCGGGCCTGGGTAATGAGCTGCCTCCACTGCCTTCTTCCATATTCAGGGCAGTTGGAGGGACACCAGGGAGGTGACCTCTGTCTCACAGGAATCCAGCGAGACCACCTTACCAGTCACCAAAGGAAGACAATGGCAGGCAGAGGAGAGGCCAGAATAGCCCAGAGCCTGGCAGCCTCCTTGCCTTCCTCTTGCTCTGGATTTTCCCACCTTCCACCCTGTCAGAAGCCTTCCTGTGCCCTTCAGCAGAACCTGCACCTTATGAGGACAACATTAACAAAAGAAAACGAAGCTTAACACCATCAGCTTTGCTACACTCATAGCAACATGGCAGGCTGCAGTCAAGAGAAGCCAACAAATTTTTATCATCATCATCAACAAGACCGATGTATGTTTACTGAGGAGGTGCACAAAGCCGTGGGGCAAACAGAGGAGAGGACACAGTCTCTCTTCCTTAGTTATTTGTAGCACCGTCTGTGCTGAATTGAATGTCCGGGATATAGAGTCTACACTATATGGATACGAAGCCCAGCTTTGCCCCTAATAGTCATGTGACCTTAGGCAAATTGCAGCTTCTCTCTGCCTCAGTTTCCTTATCTGCAAAATGGGAATAAAAATAAATCCTTCTTTATAGCCTTCTTTATGCTACAAGGGTTAAACGGGTCAAAGGGCTAAGAAGAGTGGCTAAGAATTCCACAGTATTTATTTTGGTAAGACAGTCCCTTCATCTGTGGAGCACCCTGTCTCTTCAGATATAAGACCTGGAAAGGACTTCAGGGACCATGCAGTTCAGCCTCCTCAGTGTGCAGGTGAAAATGAGACTCTGGGACACCAGTGGACCTTGTCAGACAGCACACACCTTGTCAAAGGAGCCTTGAGCTTAGACCCAGGCTCCTCACCCAGATCTTCAAACTGCCTCCCAGCCTAATAAGCTAGTTTATAAATAATTCTGCTGACACTCCAGAGAACATATTTGCATTTTAGTGACTCAAATAAAGAAATGAAAAATGGTAGGAGTATTGTGGTAGCCACACCACAGTAAGATACACGGAGAAATTACTTTAAGGCAGTGGGCCCCCCATTATCCCACTGCATTTGTACATCATATGAAAGAACACAACTGTTTCTGCTTCACTCTATTCGAATATACAGTTTGAGAAGGAAAAGTTCTGTGGCCCAGTTCAAGGTTAGGTGTTTAAAATTTTTTTTGCTTGGTTTTAACCATCATATATGTTTAAATTTTTTTTTCGTGGTTTTAACTGTGAATATTTATGGTAATAATCACATAAGGTGGCATGTGTGTGTGTCTGTGTGTCTGTGTGTCTGTATTCCATGTATGTGGCTTGCAAAGCTCCCGGTACCCACACAACATGAATTTGCATATAATCCTCTTCGGGGTCGGTCGTTGGTTGGTTGAATCATTTCAAGATTGTTCTGCAGAACCAGTCTACTGGGAAACTTATCATCTCTCTCTGAACCTCTCTTAAACAGCTATAGAATCTCTTATTCATAGACATTCTCAAAAGCTCACATAACCAAGCCTGGAACTTTGGGCCTTAGAGAACCCTAAACACAGTTCCTCAAAAATGAGTCCTGTTCCTTGTGCTCCTTACGAAGTCCAGATGAAGCACTGATGGTGTTAGATGCGAAGAAAGAAACCACATATTAACACATTACACTAACGTTCTTGGCATTTGGCTTCAGGCGCACGGAGGAGAGTTCTCATGGTGTGGAGGTGTATTATTAACAGCAATCAATGTAGCAAATCTTTTGGCTTGTAGAATTCTTTATACAAAAAATTGAAAGGTATTTTGTTATCCCTGGGCAAACAGAAGGCTGGAAGGAAGAGAGGGCAGGCTGTCCCCATTAAATAGAACAGGAAACTGAGACAGAAAAAGCTAAGTGGTGTAGACCCAGAATATCAAAGACTTAGAACTCAAAGAAGTCATTCATCCAAGGACATGCAGTAAGTGAATTCTAGTTCTGGGACTTAAACTTGGGTCTCCTGAGTCTGAGTCAAGAGCTTTTACGCAAAATAAAGTCACACAGAGGCATTTTTTCTACTGTGTTCTTTTGATCTATGTGCCTACCCTTCTTCCAGCACCACAGATTACTGTGTGATCTGTCAGTACAGTCTCAATTACTATAGCTACATAAATCTTCAAATAGGATAGTCTGATTCCTCCTACTGCATTCTTTTTTTTTTTCAAAATTGTTCTATTTATTATAGTTCCTTGACCTTTTCATCTAAATTTGAGGATAATCTAGTTTATATTCATTTTAACAATTGCTAAAATTCTGGGTGTCTGGGTGGCTCAGTCGGTTTAGCATACAACTTCAGCTCAGGGCATGATCTCATGCTTGGTGAGTTTGAGCCCCACACTGGGCTCTGTGCTGACAGCTCAGAGCATGGAGCCTGCTTTGGATTCTGTTTTTCCCTCTCTCTCTCTGACCCTCCCCTGGTCGTGCTCTCTCTCTCTCTGACCCTCCCTTGCTCAGGATCTCTCTCTCTCTCAAGAATAAACATTAAAAAAAATTTTTAATTGCTAAAAATCTGACAGAAGTTGTGTTAAACCTGTATATCAGTTTGAGGAGAATTAGAATCTTTGCTACATTGAATTTTCTAATCCATGAACATAGTATGTCTCTCCATTTATTTAGTTCATTTGATTCTTTCCTCATGCTTTACAAATTTCAGCATACAAGTTCTTTATATATAGTGTTTATATATTTTGAGAGACAGAACCAGAGAGACAGAGTATGAGCAGGGGAGGGGCAGAGAGAGATGGAGACACAGAATCAGAAGCAGGCTCCAGGCTCTGACCTGTCAGTACAGAGCCTGACACAGGGCTCAAACCTGAGCTGAAGTCAGGCACAGTTGACTGAGCCACCCAGGTGCTCCTCAGCATACAAGTTCTATGCAAGTTTTATTAGATTTACACTTAAATTTTGAGTAATTATAAATGGCATTGTCTTGGGGGAAAAGCATTTGTTCTTTCACAATTGAGTGTGCTAATAGCTATAGACTTTTTATAAATGCTCATTATCACGTTGAAGTAACTCACTTCTACTGCTAACTTGCTCAGAGTGCTTATCATGAGTGGGTTTTGGATTTTGTAAGTGCTATTTCTATATCAATTAATACAATCCTATGATTTTCCATATTGAACCACCTTTACATACCTGGAATAAATCCCACTTGCTTACAGTATACAATTCTTTTTACACATTATTGTATTCTATTGACTATTTTTTTTGTTAAGGATTTTCAAATCTATTAACAGTCCTTCCTGTTCTCTTTTGAGAACATAATATAACTTATTTTCATCCTTTTTCTTTCAACATTTATCATTACAATTGAAGTGAATTTCTTGCAAACAGCATTTACTTGAGCCATGTTTTTAGAGCTCTCTGCAGTAGATTCAAAACAGTTAAAATGTCAGCAATTACATGTGTTTTAATCTAATATATTAGTTTGTTTAATCCTTAACATAATATTCACAAAACCTTCAAAATATTCCCATTTGACAAATTAGGAAGCTGAGATGCATCTGCCTAAGTTAACACACCCAAGTAGCAGTGGAGTGGGAACTTGAACCCAATCTGGCTCGAGCATGCTTGCTTACACCCACTCCACTTCACGAGCCTGGGCTAGCCAGCAGACAGGCCACCTAGTTCATGCCCCTGGAGTTGCTTGGCACGGGCTGTACATATTCTAACAAGCCCACCTCCTCGGTGAGCCTTCCTCGCTAGGGTAAAAAGTAAAGTTCCAGGTCCCTGGCTAGACCTTTGGTCTGATAGTTCTTGCAACCATGCATGCCAGTCATAACTGACTGCTGCAAGGGTTGGGACAGACAGAGGGAAATATACTCTCCTTATTATCCCAAAGGGCCTGAGCAGTAGGGGACAAAGTCATTGGCAGACCAAGTGCCTGGGGGCGGGTCCCTAGCCAGTTCAGAAAGGAGAAGCGTACGTCAGCCTGAACCAACAAAGCAGCCATGTCCAGCTCAAGTGAGGTCCACCAAGATAAACATTGACCCTCCCCACCCTTCACCCTCACTGTGAATAAGACACAGGGCAGCACCTTGGGTCTGGTCCAAAACAGACACACAGACACATCAGGGGCCTCGTGAGTTTATAGCTCAAGGCTATTCTGAATATGGCAAGAGTCCCCTGAATGTTCCAAAGAGGACCCCTAATTAACTTTCCTCCCTTAAAAGTGAAGCAGCTAAAAAGATGCCTCTGGGCAGAGAAGCAGAGTTCTGCACACAAGTCATGGCTCCCTCCAGCTGTGAAAATCCCTGGGATGGAACATTCCCTCTCCTACCATCCCCATCATCCAAGCAGTGTCTCCTGGGGTCTAGGGGGGCTCGGATGGTCTGATTAATAAAAACAGAAGGATGTAATGATCTGGTAAGCACCCCTGTCGCCATGGAGAGGAGAGGTCCTGGGGAGCCAGCATCAAGGAAAACAACAAAGGTTCTCAGACAATCCACAACTGTACATGGCATAAGTCAATCAACCAAACTGCAGTTAAAGACCATATAGACGAGATTTTTTTTTTTGCATGAGTCCCTGTAAACCTTTTGCCTTCATCAAGGCTAAGCACGGTACACATTAAACAGCATAGGTTACCTCTGTGTGGCAGGGGTCTATTTTATCAAAGCTAGAAAACGGATCCAGAAAGGTTAAGACTCTTTCTCAAGGTCATCCAACAAATAGGGAAGCAGAGCTCAGGCTTCAAGTCTGGTTTCAATCCACACCTTTTGGTAGGACCTACCTTGAGGTAGGAATTATGATTGTCACTAATTTACGTACGAGTAAACTAAGAGTAAACCGGAGCATATCTTGTCCGTTCTAGCACACTCCATCACAGAAGCAGACGCCGGTGCTCACATCTGTAAGGATGCAATGCCATCCTCCCACAGAAGAAGCCAGACTGACTTCCCTGAGAATAGTCAGTGAGTCCCTGGCTGAACCAAGAACAGGACTTGGGTTTTCTTAAAAACTGTTTAGCTCTGTAACTTTAATTTTATAAAACGTTGTGTTTATAGAAGAAGACTGGAATGTGTTCAAGCTGATAGGATGTTGAGGAAAATTCTCTCGCCCAAAAAGGAAACCTTCTCTAAGGTTGGATTGTATTATTTTTACACTTTTTTTTTCAAAGGAGTCCGTTTTTCCTGATGTCATTCTAATTATGTCTGAGGTCAATGAACAGAGGCCTTCAGCAGGAAAGAAAGCAGCGAGGAAGTGTTGCTCTCGTTAAGAACATGCCTCAGCATTGCAGGAAGCATCAAGACAACATTTTACCCAAGTCTTTGATTTAAAAATAAGATGTTCAATCTATGTCTTTGAGAATTTTTGGGTTTCTTGTTCCATATCAAATTACCCCAAGACCTCTCCTTTACCCACGCATCTCCTGGTCTCTCAGACTCCACTGAGCTCCCCTCACCAAACCCACGCTGGGGACCAGCAGCTGGGCAGGTCTTCACCTCACTGGTCTTTGGACACAACCTACCTTGTTATCTGAGAGACTCTCCTAGAAATTGAAACCGTACAAGTGGTTGTTGGAAGACGGATTTACAGGGAGACGTGTGGTCACACCTGGAGGGTGGGCAGCTTTGTGAGAAATGTGTCTTGGGTAGCAGACTGGACACTCTTTTCTCATGTATCAGTCACTCACTCTGTGACCCGGGGCCTATGTTTCCTCATCTACAAAAGAGGTGTTTGGATTAGACAATTTCTAAGGTTCCTCCCCACCCTCACTTTCTGCAAGCCTAGGTTCTTAATGCTAAATTCCAGAGGACTTATTTGAGAGAGGTTGACACACCAAATAGAACAGACCAAGTATTGATAATAGCTTTTTAATGAGTGTTTACCATTAAACATATATCATGAATTATTTTTAGTGTTCTACATCTATTGCTTCATTGAACACTCACAGGGGCCCCGTGAGGTAGGAATTATGTCTGAGTAAACTAAGGCTCAGAGAAGTTACTTAACCTGGCCGAGATCACACAACTAGTAGGTAAGGGAGTCAACTCTTAAACTCACTCCCAGTTTGGCTTCAGAGCCACGTTCTTTAGTGTTATTCTCTGTGGACAGATCTGTGTGTAGAACTCAAGGTGTCCCCAGAAGAATGACCTTTACTGACTTCATGTTTCACCAAATTCATCCCCCCCCCTTCCCTACAAGTTGCCCAAAACTCTGTGACCTGGGGCCAACCAAAGAGGTGTCTGGGGATTTCCCTTCAAAAAATTTTTTTCTAAAGTAAACAACAACAACCACAAAACTTTTGCCAAAGCCACAGCACATAAGTAATATGAAATGATGGAGGCAACAAACAGCATATCTAGAGATCTAAACCCAAAGTTGAGAGAATAAAAATAATATCCAGGAAGTGATTTCAGAAGTAGGATACCTTCCAGGAGCTCTGAAATCATTGACTTCCCCCCAAAATTCATAACCCCCACGTTGGCTTCTGCCTGGTTCCCACAGCAGACGGCTGCCTGGGGGAGGGGGTGCTCTTCAGCCTCAAGATGCTAAATAGAAAGACTGTGTGGATGAGTCATCCAGGCTGGAGAGTGTAGAAAAGTCAGGAAGGAAGGAACCCGGCTCGAAGACGTCCCTGGGGATGCCCCACCTGTCTGTGCAGGAAGCTCTTTTGTGCTTCCTCAGCCTCCCTGGGTTGCCCTTGACAATGCAAAACCCACTTGGAAAAGAGCTGAGGAGACTGCAAACATCAACTGTGATCTACCCATGAATGGAGACTTGCAAAGAGTAACTAGCCAGTTAGAATCCATCAACAAATAAAATATTAACAGAATACCAACTATATATGCGAGGCAATCTGGAGATACAAACACCTCACCCTTTTGTCTAAATACACCAAAGTCACCAACGCAGAGTGGGAAATAGGAAACCTGCAGTAAATTTGAAGTTTTCAACCCAGTAACAGTAGAACTGGGAAGTGGCTCCCCAGGGGGTCAAACACATCCTGTCTAGATCCTGGGGGAAGAAAAGAAAAAGGCAAGCATTTGAGGGAAAGGGAATCTCTATCCTCAACCCACGGCCATGAGCTTGGATCTCAACCGAAAGATTATCATTCTTCCTGCACTCCTGGGAACCAGCCCACAGCATCCAGAGCTGGCCCCAACCCAAACTGGCCTTGTCTCTGGGATAATATTGTTTTTGGTTCCCTTTCTGGGATTGGCCAAACCCCCTTGAGCACAGTGAAAACACTGTTTCCCTTTGACCAAATTAAACCCTTTTATTTCTTACAGGAAAAGGAGTGACTTTTCCCATTGTGCAGGGGAAGAGAGAGCTGGGGGCAGGGCACCATGGGCACCGGCAGGATGGAGAGGACATGAATTAAGGCCCAGACTTTGGCTCCACTACCTTCTAGCAGTGATCTGGCAGGTTCCTTCACTTCAGGGAGCCCGCCTGCATCATCTGTACAAGGCAGTTGGTAATATTCAGCTCCTAGGGTTTTTGAAAACTCCAGGGACTTTAGGAAACATTGTACATGAAAGATGTCTGGGTGGCTGGGTGGGTTAAGCATCTGACTCTTGATTTGGGCTCAGGTCATGATCTCAGGGTCATGGGATAGAGCCCCACGTCAGGCTCCGCACTGAGTGGAACCTGCTTGATTCTCTCTCTCTATCTCAGCTCCTTCCCCTCTCCCCACACACCACTCACCGAGGATCTCAAAACAAATAAACATTAAAAAAAAAACATTGCACATAATGTGTCTGATATTGTACTTAGCACATAGTAGGTTCTTTTCTTGTTTTATTTTTTTAATGTTTTTTATTTCTTTTTTTCCATTTTAGGAATATTTTATTTATCTTTGGAGATTACATAGTCATTATTATTTTTTTATTTTTTTTATTTTTTTTCCATTTTAGGAATATTTTATTTATCTTTTGAGAGTACATAGTCATTATTATTTTTTTATTATTATTATGTTTTTTATTTATTTTTGAGAGACAGAGAGAGACGGCACAAGCAGGGTAGAGTCATAGAGAAGGGGAGATACAGAATCTGAAGAGGCTCCAGGCTCTGAGCTAGCTGTCAGCACAGAGCCCGACGCGGGGCTGGAACCCACAAACTGAGATCATGACCTGAGCCGAAGTCGGACACTTAACCAACTGAGCCACCCAGGTGCCCCAGCACATCTTAAAAATTGGTAACCACTGTTACTGTTGTTTCCAAAGTCCAGGAGGCATTAATGAGATTTTCTGAGAAACCAGCTAATTTTGGCGACATAAGTTACCAAACAACTGCTTTTCCCTTAGTTTATTCAACAGACAGTAGCTGAGAACCTACTATGTGCCTGAAAAAGTTAGGTTCTGGGGACAGAAAGATAAATGACACAGTCTTCCATCCTTAAGGATTTCACAGGCTAGCAAGGGGAAAGCATTACATAAACCCTTAAGAACAGCGGTGTGACAAGTGTTCTGGAGGGAAGTGCTGTGTGGGCTTGAGGAGAGAGCGGTTAATGAACTTGGCTGGAAGGGGCGTAGTGTGAGTCAGGACAGAATCACTGGTCTGAGCTGTTCTGCCCGTTTCCGCATGTGACTTGGAGCATGTGATCAGAAGACAGGCACAAGGATAACTTTGTGACCCTTTAGGCCAAATAAATGAGTATTAGTAGAAAGCATTCCAACTGCTCACTTGCACTTACGCACGTTTGTGCACACACACACACACACACACACACACACACACACACTTCCCAACTTTCTCCAACACAAACTTCAACTTAACTGTGCTCACACATTCCAATCAGCACCCAGATGGTGGCGTGCACCTGCCTGTCTCTCCCTTGGCGCTGCTTAGAGGAACCCCTTGGGGCCACCTCTCCATGGGATCTCGGTCCCAGCAAGGCACACAAGGCCCTCCGTGATCTTGCCCCTCTCTCAAAGTCTCAAGCCCCTCCCCACCCATGCCATTGTTACCCACTCATTTATTTACTAAATATTAACTGAGTGCCTACTATGTGCAAGTCTTTGGTCCAGGCATGTTCTCTTTGCAATCCCTGCTTCCGGGCTGGGGGCGAAGTGCTGCTCCCTGAGAGCCCCAGCCTTTCTTCAGCCCCCAGGCCTCTGCTCAGGGGTTCCTTCTGCCGGGCAGACTCGCCACCAACGCGACATGGCCAGAGCCTCCCTTTTCCACCATCATTACCCCGCGGAACTGACCACATGCCTCTGCGGTCCCATCCCACCCATGGCAAGAGCTGCCCCGGCAACAGCGTCCCTTTCTTCCAGCCGCTGTTTATCTGTCCCCTGCCCGCTAGCCTGTGGTCTCTGACCCACACACACCGTCATCTGCAGCGACCAGCGTGGGCCCGGGACCACGAGGGAACTCTAGGAAGTGTTTGCAGAGTGAAGCAGCGTTTCTGCTCAGCTCCCAACTGTGAAAGTGGTCTGCACCATTTCTCCCTCCCCATTAAAGTGCTTCTGGAAAGGAAAACTCTACACGGGCCTCTGACATTGATATTAACTTTATTAACAGTAATTACAAGGGCACCTGAGTGGCTCACTCAGTTAAGCGTCCGACTCTTGATTTTGGCTCAGGTCATGATCTCACGGTTCGTGGAACTGAGCCCCGTGTCAGGCTCTGGAAGAGCCTGCCTGGGATTCTCTCTCTCAGTCTCTCTCTCTGTCCCTCCTCAGCTCACGCTTTCTCTCTCAAAATTAAATAAATTAATTTTAAAAAACCCAAAAGACAATAATTACAATGCCATTAGCAGATGATAAGTTTTGTACAGCGCCCTGCACCACTCACATCCAGACTCCTGACTGAACTGTGTTCAAAATAAAGGGACAAGCATATTCATAAGCCTTTAGACCAAATAGATGGGAGTTAGTAGAAAGCATCCTTGACAAGGACAGAAAGTACAATGGTGGCCGCCAGGGGCCGGGCAGGACAGGAAAAGCAGAGCTTCAGCCTAATGGGTGTAGAGTTTCAGTTTTACAAGATGAAAAGCTGTGGGGAGAGAGGGTGGGCATGGCTGCATATTACAAATACAGCTGGCCCTTGACCATGAGTTTGAACTCCACGGGTCCACTTCTGTATGGATTTTTCCCCCATGGACATAATACAATACTGCAAGTGCATTTTTCTCTTCCTTATGATTTTCTTAATGACATTTCCTTTTCTCTTGCTCACTAGGTTGTAGACATACAAAATACGTTCATCAACTCCTTATGTCCTCACTAAGATGTCCGGTCAGCAGTGGGCTATTAGTAGTTATGATCTGGGGAGAGTCAAAAGTTATACACGGATTTTTTACTGCTGAGGGGGTCAATGTCCCTCAACCCTGTGGTGTTCAAGGGTCCACTGTATATTAAATGTAACTGAACTGTGTCCTTAGAAATGGTTAACACAGTACTTTTATGTTACATGTATTTTATCATGATAAAAAAAATTGGAGATTTGTTGGTGAAACAGTACAGACAGCAAAAGAGGGGTCCACTCGTGTCAAAAGATAAATGTCGCCCTTTGCCCTGTTCATCGATCACGTATGAAAGCAGGTTAACCCTGCTCCGAGGTATTGATTCCCAGCAGGCACAGTCCCTGTGGCTCGTTCATTCGTCCTTCAGTGTCTGTTACTGAGTATCTAATGTGGTTCAGGTTCAGTGTTAGATGCTGGGTACCCTATCGGTGAGTTAAGGGTCTATGTTATCAGGGCAGGCGGAGTCCTGTGACAGAAATGGCTGGCACACAGTGACTGAGGATGAGAAGTGTCCCCTGCAGGTGGGGACGCCCTCCCTGGGATGATGAGATGACTCCCAGACCCGAAGGCTGAAAAGGAGTCACCAGGAGGAAGGTCGGCTAAAGTTAACTACTCCACGCAAAAGAACCCCGAGTGGCTGCAGTGGAGACGACCAGAATGGGTGGAGAACCCCGTGCCACCAGGAGCTTCACAGCAATGCGCTGTGGACTGAATTGTTCCCCCTCCCCACCAAATGAGTGTGCCAGAGCCCTAACCTCTACTGTGGCTGTGTTCAGAGACGGGGCCATTGGGAGGTAATTAAGGTTCAATGAGGTCATAAGGGTGGGGTGGGGGCTGGATCCCACAGAAACCTATGAGATTACGGCTCTTGGAAGAAAGAAGAGGAACCAGAGACCTCACAGGCTCTCCCTCTGTGCCACATGGGGACACGGCAAGAAGGTGGCCAGCTGTCTGCAGCCAGGAAGGTGGCTCTCACCAGAAGCTGAACCTTTCCTGACCTTAATCTTGGACCTTCTAGCCTCCAGACCTATGAGGAAGTAAATCGCAGTTGTGTAAGCCAGGCAGCCTGTAGCATTTCCTTACGGCAGCCCAAGATGACGAAGAGGTTTGAGTTTGAAATGAAGGAAATCAATGACAAAGTTTAAACAAGAGAGTGACAGCAACCAATATGTATATACGTTTTATGACATTGTGTTTGCTGGCACTGGGAAGAAAGGTGGGGACAGAGCACCTGAGGGGGGAAACAAGAAGCTACTACGGTCATTGTCACAAGGCAGGCTGTGGTGGCAGCCAGAACCGGGACAATGGCAGGAGCCCGGCAGACCTGTTTTGCTCCAGAGCGCAAAACACGGCTTGCTAGCAGCCCGTGGGTGGAAAGGGGAGCCGTCAAGGATGACTGAGCATTCTGGCTGGACTGGCTGAGTGCAAGTGTCACCACGGATCAAGTTTGAAAAGAAAAGAGCAAAGAGTTTGGAGGAAAAGTCAATTCAGTTTGGGACACAAGAAGCTTAAAATGCCTGTGAGTCATCGGAGAGGAAATATTAAGAGCTCTGATTGTTATCCGCGCCTGGAGCGAAGAGGAAAGGCCGGGCTGGACCCAGAGAGCGGACGACAGGAGCATAGAGACGGCACGTGAGTCTGAGACCGGCGGAACCGCGCAGCGTTCGAGGGATGGAGCCGAGGCAGGGCCAGAACCCCGAGGGAGGCTCTTCCTCCTCCACCACCCTGCCTCTCTTCGCTCAGATTTGTCAACGGGGGCAAGTCGGTAAATAGGCAGACTATACAGAATAAAACGGGCATAGCTTAAGCCACTGGTTAAAACTCAGGAGTGAGTCTTTTTTTTTTTTTAAGAGTGATACAGATAGTGGAAAAAATGAAGAGAGATCTGAATTATTGACAATACTTAAAAAATGAATTCTCGTTTAATTAAGGTTTGTGCTGGTGTTTTTCTTAAAGTAAAGCAACCTATCTCCTTCCCTCTATCTCTCTCTAATAATGATAGATGATAGAAAGATAGATAGATAGATAGATGATAGAGAGTAGGTAGACAGTAGATAAATAGATAATAGATGATAGATAGAGGATAGATAATAGGTAGATAGATAGATGATAGATAGGTAGGTAAAGAGATAGATGATAGATAGATAGTAGATAAATAGATAATAGATAGAAGATAGATAGATAGATAGATAGATAGATAGATAATAGGTAGATAGATAATAGGCAATAGATAGAGAAGAGAAGACAGATACATAGATACATAGCCAGATATGATAGAGAGATAATCTGCTGCCCATACATAAATAAAAACACAAATTCCAAGAATCCAAAATGCCTCATATTTTCATCTTGAATAAGTCACGAGAGAAACAGAAAGCCCACGCTGCCCAACATTAGTTCTTTCCTCTCCCGTGATTCACTAAGCATTGGTGTCACCTTTAAATTTTCCAGCCCAGAAAACTAGTTTCTATAGAGTCAAGTGAGTTCTTCACTGGTGTAGACCCGGCAAGATGTCTCTCGCACAAGGCTGCGCAGTGTCCGGGGAATATCCCTTCCCAGCCAGGGATGACCGGCCCCCAGAAGGTGCCCTCTGAAAGGCTCCTTCCACACACTGACGTTTTAATGATGTATTAATTTTCCTTAAAAGGTAGGGTAGGGGAAAGAATCTGGAAGTACATTTGAGTTGATTATAATATCTACAAAATTAACGTCTTTATATCTAATTACAGAACTAAAACGGGCAGTTAGAGCCCATAATTGAAGGACGCACATAATGATGAATTACAGTGTGCAATGAGTCGGGAAAACTCCTAATTATACTCTGGGAACCTGAAATCCCTGGTACTGCCTCACGTGGCTATTTTCAGCACAGAAAAGCATCTCCATGAGCTCATCTCAGAGGTTTTCCATGTCTCTCTGCGGGTCTGTTTCATAGGGACGGAGGGTCCCCGAGAATGTGCTCCTGGGTGATTAGTCCTGAGACCAGTCAGCACAGAACACCTTTATCAGAAAGACTGGAACCTCGGAACATACATGTATCTCATCATTAGTGTGATGGAAAGCCAGGCTCTGGATAGTCTTGCAAAACTAATGTTTTACTGTCACACAATGTAAGTCTTTTTAATTTAGAAGCATCATCCGAACACTGAGATGATTAAAAGACATGGAAGAGAGTATATGTGAATCTATGTGTATATGAGTGTGTATACAGTTTAGTATATGTGCATATATGGTGTCTCCATATGTGCATTTAGCTAAATATATCTATAGGGGTCTCCATATATATCTTTATGTATATGTAGTCTTTAGGGGGATGGGAAGAACGACAAATACTCAACAATTCAGGCATAACACACAATGAGAGCTAGAAAAATGTTAGAGTCTAGGTATAAGAGAGAACACAGAGCAGCATAGGGCCAGAGGCTCAAGCCGGATGGAATGCTGATAGGACATCAGGCACTTTTATAAGCACTGCCCACAGGGCACCTGGGTGGCTCAGTCGGTTAAGCGTCCAGCTTTGGCTCAGGTCATGATCTCACAGTTCCTGGGTTTGAGCCCCGCATTGGGCTCTGTGCTGACAGCTCAGAGCCTGGAGCCTGCTTCAGATTCTGTGTGTCCCTCTCTCTGTCCCTCCCCAACTCCTGCTTTGTCTCTCTCTCTCTCAAGATTAAATAAATATTTTAAAAAAAAATTTTTTAATATCAGCACTGCCAGTGCAGACTGGCCCCTGAAGCCGATCACAGCTGTGTGAGACGGGCATGGCTCTCGCAGGCGGCAGAGCCACAGCACCTAATCACATGCCCAAGCTCAGCCAGCTGGTAAGTGGCAGGGTCGGGTTTAGAAGGCCAGCGTCTGGCTACAGAGCCCAGCAGGGATCCACCGAAGGCTTCCCAGCAACACAGTGACCCCACCAGGTCTATAAGGGACATGTGCTCTGGTAACTCTGGAAAGGACGGACCAACATGGAGGAGAATCTGCAATATGGAGTTTGTTGGGGAAAGTGGCCCAGACCGTGTGACTGCGCATTGGGGATGGCCAGCAAACAGAGAAAAGAGCTGGAAGGGAACACAGAGGGTGGGGCTAAGTGTCTGGCAGGTGTGATAGAGAGGGCAAGTCAAAGATGACTAAGTTTTGACCTAAATGGAAAAAAACAAAAAAAGAATTGTGATAACCTTATCAGTGACGGGAAAGGGAAGGAAGAATATAATGGAAATGTTAAGTTCTGGCGCAGACGCTGTGCCTCTGAAATGCCTGGGGGTTTCCATGAGGAGGTGTCCACCAAGCAGCTGGAGACCCAAAGCAAGAGCTTGGGCAAAAAGTCAGGCCAGAGAGGCTCACTGGAGAGAGGTCTCTGAAGAGGAGAGACCCAGGTGATGGGAGACCCAGGCCGCCCACCAGAGCCAAGGGAGGGGACTCACAGGAGAGGAAATAAGGGTCAGACAAAAGGCCTGACTCCAAGCAGGAAAGGCACTAATAACCAATCATCTCCTTCCAGAGGCTTCCCACCCCTAACCCACACTAACCCGCTACTTCCACATGCATAACCCACACCCTCGGGAAATGACCACCTTCAGGATATACTACAGATATGACCATTCCTCCAGCCACGGAATGTGTAAGCCGCGTAGATGAAAGGTGCAGCTCTGGGAACACGATGGTCCTGCCTTAGCGCTGCGTGGTGACGGCGGATGGCCACACTCGCGGTGCGCACAGCAGGACGGGCAGAGGGGTCCTGTCACGACTGCTGTGCACCTGAACCTGATGGAATGTTTTGTGTCAACTACTCTTCAATTAAACAATTAAAGACTCACATAAAGACGTGAGCGTGATTACTCACTGAAATTGCTCGCCAGGAAGCTCAGAAAGGACAAGGGGTAGGGACTGTCTGGTTCAGCACTCGATCCTAGAAGCCTACCGCTAGGCCCGGCACTGTCCACATCAGGACATATTTACCATGGACTTCACTGGTGAGAAGTTAGCAGTCAGTGCTGTTTCTACCACTCCCCACTATCTCCCCTCCCCTAGCCCACTGCCTGTGGTCTCTTGGGGCAGCCCTCACATCACAGAGGGTGTGTGTGTGCGTGTGTGTGTGTGCGTGTGTGTGTGTGTGTGTGTGCGCTGACAGCGAGCAGAGGCCAGGCCACAGCCACTTTGCCCTACCAAACCGCACCCCTCATTTACTGTGAACCTCCTGACCCACGAACAAAAGATCAAATCCAGCATTTCAACCACCGTAACAAGCAGAGAATGTTTACTGGGGCCAACACAAAAAGCATCCTCCTCCCCTCTGGCCCCACAGAACTTGCACTAGAGTCAAATCTCTGAAATGAATGTTCTGGCTCCTCAGCTCACATAACCACTTGCTTCTGGCAAATCAGAGAGGAGCCACTCACCCTTGCAGACCACGTGAGCCCATGGGTGTCCGACCCGACAGAGGCAGCTCAGGGTCGCAGGCAGCAGCACAGCCGAATTCAGTCAATATCGACAGAAGTATTCAGGCTGATATCAGCTACGGGGCCAATGCCCAAGAGAAAACTAGAGGGTAACAGTTTCTTTACTCATGGGGACCATAGTCTTGGGTCTGTCAAGGACTAGGGCCCCCCCGCTCCCCAGCTATTCAAACACTAATCTAGGTGTTACTGTGAACTTGTTTTGTAGATGTGGCTAAAACATGTCATTGGTTGACATTATATAAGAGATCATCCTAGATCATCGGATGGAACCGATCTGACCCATTGAAAGGACACAAAAGCAGAACTGAGACTCCCCAGCAGAAGAAGTTCCACTGGGGACAGCAGCATCAGCCCAGGACCAAGGTCCCCAGCCTGCCCTCCCTGGTGGCCTGCCCTGCGGGTTGGGGAGGTGCCAAGGCAGCCCCCGTGGTCACCTACACCAAGTCCTTACAGTAACCCCTCGATATCTATCTCCTACTGGTTCTGCTTCTCTGGTTGAATGCGGAATGATGCCGTCCAGGATAGCCCATGGAAAGATGCATCCAGTCAGTAAATATTCACTGAGTGTTTTCCAGGTCCCATGCCCTGTTCTAGATGACAGCGATGGGAGAGTAGAGCAAAGACAGGTAGAGTGGCTACTGTGTGCACCTTGGGCGGTAGGAGTGCCAGGATGCCTGCTTCGCCAGGGGCTCCCCCTCTACCAGTATGAATGCCTGGCTTTAGGTACACAGAGACATAGAGACACACACAGGGAAGAAGGCTGTGTGGGGCGGGGGTTGGAGTGACCGCAGGAGCCACCGAAGTAGAAGGGGCAAGGAAGGATGCTACCCCAGAGCCTCCAGAGGGAGCCTGACCCTGTGGACTCCTTGATGTTGGACTCGTAACCTCCAAAACTGTGAGACAATAGATTTCTATTGTCTGAAGCCACCCTGTCTATGGGAATTTGTTAAGGCAGCCCTAGGCAACTAATAAAAATAGCCAAATCCATTCATTCTTTTTCTTCAGCAGTACTTTTCCCATAAATCAGAGACTAAGATCTGCTGTGTGTAACATTCACATGCTGGGCCAGGGTGTTCGTGTGTCAGAGAATTCACATGGAGGCCCCCCGCTGCTCAGCGCTTGCTCCTAATGGCTTTCCAATTCAACCTGGGTCACAAACAGGCCACCAGCCCATGGGCTAGAGTTTGCCAAATTGACTATTTGAATACTCTATTAAAATCATATTCATCTTGGCCACAGGGTCTTCTGGGGTCCCTTTACAGTTGTCCCTGGAGGGGAGGGCCTCACCATCTCCGCCCAGGCCCTGCCCAGCTCCCCACAGACTTCCCAAGTTCTTTGCAGCAGTTTGCATTTTTCCAGGCTGAACTGTTCCCCTTCCCGCCAGCCTCTCTCCAATGCCTGTGAAATAATTCTCGGTCTCCAGTGACAGCCTATCGATGCAGCTGTTTTTATACCTTCTTAAAAATATTTTAATAAAAGCTGGTATTTCCTGCAGATAATTGAGGAAGATGTCAATTAATGCCAATCCTAACCAGATGCCCATAGGCTCCTTTTAGATGCTGTCCTGTGGTAGGGGTAGAGGGTCAGTGTCATTGTCGGGGTGTCCTTAGTAATTCTTGGGCCACTTTAGAGCCCCTAAGCCAGCCTCAGCATTGGGATATCATCTTGAGAACATTGCAGAAGAAGTGGTAGCTAGAGGGGCGTCTGGGTGGCTCAGTCGGTTGAGTGTCCAACTTCGGCTCAGGTCATGATCTCACAGTACATGGGTTCGAGCCCCGTGTCAGGCTCTGTGGTGACAGCTCAGAGCCTGGAGTCTGCTTCGGATTCTGTGTCTTTTTCTCTCTCTTCCCCTCCTATACTTGTGCTTCTCTCTCTTGAAAATAAATATTTTTAAAGTTTTTAATACATATTAAAAAATGTTAAGTAACTGACTTAGAGATGATAGATGATAGATAGTAGGGAGGTAGAAAGATAATTGACAGACAAATAGATGTGACTAGTTCCATTTGGAAATGTGGGTATGTGTGCAAATAGGTAAGCCTGTGCAACTCTGGAAAAATATCAGAAAGAATGAGCTTCAAACCTTGAACATTAAGGAGAATTAAAAGAAATGGCTGGAAAGGGAAATTTTACTTCTCATTTTATATCATTCTTAAATGCTGGGATTATGAGTTATGTGTATTTGGTGATTTTCAGGTTCTTTTAATTTTATAAATATTTAAGGGGGAAAAAAGTGTTACATAAATGCCTACTCTTCAACTTCAGCCCTATGCCAAACGGTTTTACATACACGTTCCCCAAGGTACACATTTTCAATCCCTAGCCACTTCACACACACACACATGCACATGCACACACGCACACACACATGTACACATTTTCAGCAGCTGGGGGAACTCATCCCACAGCAAGGAAGACACATGCCCAAGGTTACATAACCAGTAAGTTGGCACAAGGGCCCATGGTCCACTCTGGCTCTCGCCCTGAGTTCTCCATAGCTCACACTGCCCCCAGGGCCATCAGAGTATGTCTGTCCTGCGTGTGCCCATTCATCCAGTCCACTAATACTAAGGCCTCCCCTTGGTTTAGCACCATACTTGGTTCTAGAAAGAGCTGCAAAGATGAACAAGGCAAGATTTCTGCCCTTAAGAAGCTCACAGTCTCTTGTGCTGTTAATAAGAAACAGAAGGAGACAGAATGGGCAGGGACGGGGTAAACAGCCGGGAACTGCCCAGCTGCCCTGGCTGTTCTTGTGAGGTTGAGTCAGAAGATGACTCTGATCCCCTTTCTCTTGAGTGGCCTTGGGCTGGAACACGGCAAAGAGGCCCTCAGTGTTCTGGGACATCTCAGCTCAACCAACCTCTTCGTTTTGTCCAGGGTGGACGTACGGGTAGTAGAGAGAGAGGAGGGGAGGAAGGTATTTGTAGAAATACGAAGGGAGAGAAGGGCTCTGGTTGTGGTGGGAGCTACCCACAGGCCGAAGGTCAAACCACGGGTTGGTAGAGGGGCGAGCTGTGAAGTTCACATTTATGTGCTGGCTAAAAAAAGAAAAAAATTCCTCTGACTCGGACTCAAAACAAACACAGACTTGCTGTTGGGCTCGTGTGTGATTTTTCTTAGGATTTTGGGGACTATTATAAATGATCTACATGCCCATCTCCCCCAGAGTATGTGGGGATCACAGGCGGGGCTCTATTTGGACCACAAATGAAGGATCTAGAGAAGTGTGCACTTCATCCCAAAAGTTCACTTGTTTTTTTTCCCTGTGGCGTTGAATTTTTATTCAAACTGGAGTATCTATTATATCCTTGGCACGAGCCATGGTTTTGACAAACACGATACACAAGAGTGATCCAGGGGCCGATACATACATTGTTCACCAGAACCCCGAGGGACACGTCATGAAGGAAAAGAAGCAAGTGCAGGATCTGACAGGTGGGGAGGGGGAGGGGCGCTTAAGGGCAGCAGCTACAACATGGGGCAAGGAAGAGACAGATGTCCCCTCCTGGGACCCTGAGGGAACACGGCTCACCCAGCTTTGAAGCTGCAAGGAAGCTTGGGGACCACCTACTACCGTCACAGATGCGCCATTTGAGAATCAGAGCGGTGAGATGGGCTGGCCAAGACCACACAGCACGACCCGTCCCCCGGCCTCCTTGGCTGCGTTTTGTACTCGCACTGTGAACACACTGTTCCCTGAACAAGCAGAGGCTCAGAGATGGGAAGCTGGGGACACACACAAGAAATAGCAAGTCGGAGAGGGAATTTGATCCGAGGAGGAAATACATGGAGGGAGCCGGTGGGAGGTGAACCTGGAAAAGGTCAGTTGGGACTTGCTTCTGGAAGACGCTGAATAGGAGACCAAGGGGCTTGGATCTTTTTTCTGTGTTGGTGACAGAGAACTACCACGGGTGTCGAAGCAGAGCTCAGACAGCAAACTTGCTACTTTTTGTCACCAGGCACATTGGGGACATCTGATTGGGAGTGAGGAAAGACCTTCAGAATCCCCGGGAAGGAGAGAGCCCACCTCGATTTTTCATATTTTCTCTCTGAAAACTACAAATACTCCTTCATAATATCATTCCCCTTCAAAAAAATTTACATAACATTTCTTTCTTTTCTAATAGAAAAGCCATGCATGCCTATGTATGAACTTTCAATTTCATGAAAAACCAAAATGATTCCTACAAGTTCCTCAGCTAAAATGTAACTCAGTTAATATTTTGACATATTTTCCTCAGAGTTTTTGTTCTGTAGATTTTACATCAGTATTTAATACCTTTATATAACTTTGCAACTTCTAATTTCACTTAATATAAAACCATGAATTCTAAATTTATCTAAAATTCTCAAAACTAGGGGCGCCTAGGGGCTCAGTCAGTTAAGTTTTCGACTTCGGTTCAGGTCATGATCTCAACAGCTCGTGAGTTCAAATAGCGTCAGGATCCTGCTTCAGATTCTGTCTGTTGGTCTGTCTGTCTGTCTGTCTCTCTCTCTCTCTCTGAGCCTCTTCTACTCACGCTCTCCCTCTCAAAAATAAGTAAACAGTTTTAAAAATTTTAATTCTCAAAGCTATCATTTTAAAGGCTTATAATCTGTATATTTAACCTTATTCTCAGTCCTGGGCTTTTAGGTCATTTCTTTTTCCTACCTAATGCTACTTTACTGTGTGTAATTTTTGCCTCCTTCAGAGTATTTCCTTAGAATAGACTCATAAATGTGAAATTCCTATATCAATTAGTATAGATGGTTTTTAAAGTCATTCATACATCTCATCAAATTGATTCACAATTCTGGGGGCATTATGATACATATAAACAACATGTGACTCTAAAAACTAGAGTTTTTATTGAATGAAAGTAGTTTATTTTAATGACTCATCTTTAATTTCAAAAATATTTCATATCTTAGGGCCCATGGGTGGCTTAGTTGATCAAGCATCCAACTCTTTTTTTTTAATTTTCATAACGTTCATTTATTTTTGAGAGAAAGAGAGAGTGTGAGCAAGTGTGAGCAGAGAGAGAGGGGGCAGAATCTCAAGCAGGCTCCATACAGTCAGCACAGAGCCCAATGCAGGGCTCGAATCCATGAACCATGAGATCATGATCTGAGGTGAAACCAAGAGTCAGATGCTTAACTGACTGAGCCACCAGGCGCCCTTACGTGTCCAACTCTCGGTCTGGGCTCAGCTCACGATCTCATAGTCCGTGACTTCCAGCCCCATGTTGGGCTCTGCGCTGCTTGGAATTCTCTCTCCCTCTCTCTTCCCCTACCCCACTTGTGCTCTCTCTCTCTTTCTCTCTCAAAATAAATAAATAAACTTGAAAAAAATTTTATTTCCTATTTGAAGAAACAATTCTCCATAAAATTAGACTGGGGCAGGGGAGGAATACGACTTCCATGAAATTCAATGTCCACTCACCCTGGACCACTTTTGCTTTCTCCTGTCTTCTGACCAGTGCTCCGTCCCTCCCTTCCTCACTACCCACCCCACCCCATTCTCTCCCAGCCTCTCCGATTCCAGGATGTCGTCTGTTCAGAGTTTATTAAGGGGGATTCCATCTTGTATTTCCTCGTAAAGGGCCTGAGTCCACACAGATGCTTCCGCACCCTTTCCCAGGGCTTTGGAAACGAAAGTTTGCAACAAAAAGATTAATGGTGCTTTCCTGATCTTCATGGCCTATGTGTTTCTCATTATCTTCCTTTGGATGCAGTTGCTGGCTCTTGTTCCAAAGCCACACAAGGCTGGTCCTTGCTCCTCCCAGAGCAAGGAGACTTCGCTAGGGCTGATGGAATGGAGCGAGCCGAGTCCCCAGTCTCCTGCATTGTCAAAACCCCCTCTTCTCTTTTCCTCCTGGCACAACTCTGCTCAGACTCCTTCACTGACCACCTGTGCTTTTGCTGCCTCCTGTCAAGCTTTCCCACCTTCACTTGCTTCCCTTACAATCTTTCTCGTATACTGACGCACAATCGGGTCTTCCTGGAGCAAAATGTGTATCCTCTTCCAGCTCTGCTCAAGCCTCGGCAGCAGATCTGTGTTACTCTCTTGGAAAGCCCGGTATTTTAGAATGGATCAAAAAGTATGTACCGGGTCCTTTTTAATGGGTGCACATTATGCGCCGTAGAGGCTATACCATGAGATATGAGTCTAGTTTGGGGACCTAACATAGACATGTGAAAAGTCACAAGGCTCCAGCCCCCACCTCCTTCCCATCCTCCAGGCCTGCGTGTGTGACAGGCAGATCTCACACTCGACATGTTTCAAACGGAATTTACTCTCTTCTCCCCAAATCTATGTTTTTTATATAACGGTTTGTCTATCCAGGCTCTCAAGACAAGACACATACACGTCAGGAACATGGGGAGAACTGACGAGCAGGAGAGTTTGGCCTTGTAATGCCCATCAAAATCCAACTGTCTCCTTACTCACTTTCTTGGTTGTGCTTAAGAACGTAAAGGGATACAGAAGCAAATAAGATGTGCCCCCACTGCTGAGAGCATATAATGTTCTGGGGGAGACACAGAGCTTCTTGCCCATTGTCAACTCATCCCCCCAAACTGTGCCTCACAAGCCTGGGGCTCAGATCCACCCTCCCTGCCCTCCTCCACCACTCACTTCGGGAAAAGTGGACGAGGACGTCCCCATGTATTTTCATGATTCTCCAGTACTTGTCATCTGCCAAATCCCAACCAATCCAGATATTAACCTTTTAATATTTATTTATTTTTGAGACAGAGAGAGACAGAGTGCAAACAAGGGAGGGGCAGAGAGAGAGGGAGACACAGAATCTGAAGCAGGCTCCAGGCTCTGAGCTGTCAGCATAGAGGCAACGCAGGGCTCGAACCCACAGACCGTGAGATCATGACCTGAGCCGAAGTCAGACGCTTAACCGACTGAGCCACCCAGCCGCCCCTGACCCAGAATGGCCATAATATCCAGGTGTATCAGGAACTAAATAAAAAATATCAATAAAGATCCCCACCATCTGTGACTTTCCAATGTGGGGAGAGAGACTGAGACCTGAACAGATCATTTCCAGATCAGACTGTAGGTGGCCAGATTACAGGGCTGCAACAAAGACAGACAGAGAGAAGGGACCTTCTGGCCAATGGAAGATTCAGGAGGATGAGGGGGGTGGGGGGAGTGAAGTGAGGAAAGGGAAACCTGCCAACTGGACGGGAGTGGGGAGCAGCTGGCTTACAGTGGAGAAATCAGTCGCATGGTAGACTTTCAATGAATATTCATTGGATGAAAGAAGAAACGAATGACTACAGGAATACATGACCATCTTCCAATGGAGAGAATTGCTGACATGGCAGCTCAAACAGTAACTTTGGCTTTAAATCCTCCGTGTTCTGAGCAGCTGAGCCAATCAGCTCGGAGACCTCGGGGAAGCCCTGCTATGGGCCAGGTGGTCCTCAACACAGAAAGCACTAATTCACTCCTACAACCTCTCAGAATCGGCTGGAGGTAAAATAAAGTCTGGAATTGAGGAGGGAACTCCGCACTCTTGTCCACACCTCCCCCAGAAAACAACGACAAACGACAAACGACAAACCCTGCTAGTGTCCCAGGCTATGCAGACAATGGGAAGAGAAAGGAAGTAAGCCTAATGCTCCAAGAGCTACAGCGAAGATTCCCGTGGAATCCCGTGCTCAACCACACTGGCCCCAGAGCACCCTGGATAAGGAAAAGGGATCTTAGTTCTCCTACACCCATCTCCCCTGAAATCTGGTTCTTGAAGGTGAGCCAGGATCTCTAAGACTTAAAGACCAGAGCAGCGCACCCATGTCCTCAAGTGATTGCATGAGGCTGCCTTCTCTCCGCCCACCACCCCCCTGCTCTCCCGCGTTTGCAGAACAGATGCTTCGTGCCAGCAGCCTCCCTCCCCCGCCTTCTGCACTTCCTGCTCCTCGGCCCAAGCCTCTGCCTTCCGTCTCCATATGCTTGGCACACGGGCAGCGAGCCTGGAGCTGGAGTGCGCCATCATTTCACAATTCACAAGCCCCAAATAAGAGACAGGTGGTAGGATTCTCCCAGGGAACGGAAAGACAGGCCTCCAAGCCCACACTGTCTGAGTCTGGCTGCCCAGCGAACGGCCCAGAGGTGGGCTGGGCTGAGGCTACTGTTTCAGGAGATTCTACCCAACCCTTTCCAGGCCGTTTGAGACCATTTCTTCTTAGAATTTCCTCTTGGCTCCTCCCAGTTCTCGAGGAAAGTCAAAACTTACTTTGAACAGTTAATGGAATCAATTTGTGGAAGAAGGAGTCAGCTCAACAAAATTACAATCGGTTTCTTCAGAGGAGGTGGTTATGAAATGGGCCTTGGAAAGTCACAGACTCCTTGGTACTAAATCTGGATCGATCTGGGGCTCAGGACATTCACAATCCACTAGGGGACTGTTTTATGATTTCACTTCTCCATGATAGATGAAGACGGGCTTGCAAATTTTGCCGCTGCAACAAAAGATTACAGCTATGTCCTTAATTTCAAGGAAATATTTTTGGTTCATCTCATCAGACAATACCAGCAAACTTTTTTTTTTCTGTAAAGGTCCAGATAGTAAATATTTTAGGCTCTGTGGGCCTTAAGGTCTCTGGCATAACTGTTCACCTTGTCCTATGCAGCACAAAAGAAGCCATTGGCACTATGTAAATAAATGAGCAGACCTGTGTCTTAATAAAACTTTATTTACAAAAACAAGCAGCAGGCTGGGTTTGGACCACAGGCTGAGGTGTGCCAATCCCTGACCTAAACCATGTGTTCTGTGCGGGAGTGCCAGTTTGAGGAGGTGACGATGTTCACTGACATCCTTAGGAAGGACGCTGCTGTGTTGGTACAAGAAAACTTTGAGGTCGACTTGTCTACTATGACCTACGGAACCTAAAATAGTATCAGAAGCTGGGTGTTATGACCATCCTCAGGTGCTTCGTCTACATTACATCTGGAGACCAGTGTGCCTCAGACACCAGTCAAATTACAGGGGCACATGGGTGGCTCAGTCAGTTGAGCGTCTGACTCTTGATTTTGACTCAGGTCATGATCCCAGGGTCATGGGACCGAGCCCCTCATTGGGCTCTGCACTGAGAATGGTGCCTGCTTAAGATTCTCCCTCTCTTCCTCTACTCCTCTCCCTCACTTATGTGCTCTCTCTTTCTCCACACCTCCCCGCCCCCGCAAAAGAAACTTAAAAAAATTACAGAACCTGCGGTCTGAGGCATGAAACTCTAGCTTCAACGAGCTCCCGGGTGACACTGATGCTGTCAGTGAATGATGCTTCGATTAGCAAAGATCTCTTTGGAACCCTCTTCTATAAAACCAAGCTCCCCAGTGCAACATGGGAGCAGGTGGGTTCCAGCTACCTAAGACCAACAACCCTATTTCTCAACCCCCAAACAGATAACGCCTGTGGAGTACTATGCCAGAAGCTACACAAAAGCAAAACCACCTAACAGACACTCAGACCTTGGCTAAGAGGTTCTCACAATCTTTTTTTGGGGGGGTGGGGGGTGGGCGGGGGGACAGAAGATCATGCACATAAAAAAATGAATTAATATAAGAGGTCACATGAATGTCTGAGACAACGAGACATCAGTGGGAAATCCTGACAAAGGCTATGAATGTCCGGAAGGGACACCCCAGCCCCTCTCATCCATCACAAGAGGAGGAACCCGGAGCTCCGTGCCCCAGGAGGCAGGAACTTTGAGTAGGTTCAAGCGCAGAAAGAAATTCAGGAAATGTTGCCAGCCAGGAACACTTAACATCATTCCTGTGGCCCACAATCTCAGGCTAAAATAATTAATATAATATGAGAAATTATAGGGCAATGAAAATGGAAGCAATGGAAAGAAGATTCTTGCTAGCAGCCCTAGATGTACACTGAGGGCAATGCAGTCTGTGGCTGACGCTTAACCCTCTTATAAGATGTGAAGATTGAAGCAAAACCAAGAGCCTCTCACCTTAGAACATGCTGCCTTCAGGTGTGTCACGCATATGGATTCTTGGGCGTCTGAATATCCCCCCAGGCCTGGCTCGGAGCTGTACCCCCACTCAGCAAGAGAGGCATCTGAAAACTGGCATCTAAAGAAGCAAAGTCATCCTCATACCACGCAGATGCTGAATCCCTAAGATGGCATCCAGATGTCGCAGCCCAGCCAGCAGTCAGAGCGCTCCGCAGTCTGGCAGCCACCCTCCTTTCCAGTGCTCTCTCCCACCACTCCTTGACCCTAACCCTCTGCTCCCCATGGACTGCCCGCAGCTCCCTCCCCTCCATTCCCACGTCCAGTGCCATCTTTGTTCACAGCTCACTCCTTGTCCTTGCTGCTGGGCTCCGCTCCACGGCTAGTGACCAGCCCATCCCTTGCCCTCTGCATACTGCACTGCTGCCCCGCACCCCCACGCATGGCCCCAGCTGCACCCCCTCCACAGTCGGGGACCACCTGCCGCAAGTGCCATCCCCTACCGTCACCACTCACCCGCCTCTGCATACCTCCTTGAGCACAGTTCTCTCTTTTGTCCATTCCCTTTCTTGTTGGCCGTGAGCACTTGGGCTGGAATGATCTCTCACTTCTATCCAGATGCTTTCAAGTCACTTGTAGAGTCCCTCACACATCACAGGTGCCCAATAAGAGTTACTACTTTTGTAAGTAAAGTCACTACCCAAAGTCCTTGGGTCCCAAGCTGCTCTCCAGCCCCATGGGTCCTGGTACATCACCACCGTCCATTCGCAGCTCATGCTTTTCAGAACACCGTTGGAGCCCAGTTCATCTAAAAATGCCTAAGCTAACTGCACACCTGACCTCCCTTCCCCTGGGCGGGCTTGTTCCCTCAGTTTCTAACCAGTCTCTCCTCTCCTGCGTGCCATACCCACAATAGCTGTGGCTCTCTGATTAGACACCGATCCTGACCTTGTCCTTCCTGTAAGGATCCTGGCACAGCCAAACTCCAAAATCTCAGATGCCAAGGTTCATGTAGCAATGTGGTCATGGTGCCTCATTTATCTCAACCATAATGTGCTCTGTAACAAGCACATGCCTCCCAGGTTTGTCCTGGTTGTGGCTCCAAATGCCACCCATCCCCACACCTCCCCTACCTGCAACCCCCCCGAGCCTGCACTGTCCCCATGCCCTGGAAAACACGTCCTCCAGGACACCTGATACCAGAACCTCCCACCGAGGACACTCATGAGAAACAGACCAGTCCCTGGCCACTTGCAGTGGGAGAAAGACAGCTTCTAAGTCATGAAGGAGAATCAAGCCTCAGTTGGAAATACAAACTTTTCCTTTAAAGGAGAAGTTAACATTGGCAGCCCTGCTCTTTTGAGCTGCACTCCAAAGACGCTGGAAGAGCCATTTGGGGAGAGAGAAGGAAAGGAAGACAGCGTGAATGACAAATGGAGAAAAGGAGACAAGAAGAGAAAAGCGAGAGGAGGGAGCCATGGAGCTGGGAGGAGGTGGGGGGTCAGAGTAAAAGAATGGAGACTGGAGAAAGAGCAGAGGGGGAGGGGAGAGGAGGGGACAAAAGGGGACAAATAGGCAGGGAAGACAGGCTGGCTGTTCTGCCAGCTCACAAACACGGGCCACCAGTTCCGTGGCGAGCCTGACAGTCCCCCCTGGGAGCTCTACCATCCACGAGGGGACAGGATCTCCTCAGGCTCATATAACACTGGGCTGGGCTGGGTGGATACCAGAGGCCCCCCAGGGCCCAAAACAAACAACCAAACAGAACTGGAGGAGTCGCTCTCCAAAGGCCATTGGTAACTTCCCCTCTCTGTATTCACTATGGATGCCAGATCTTGACCATACGTCTGGATCAGCCCCATGTTCCAGAGCATCTATTAATAACACCGCCTTACCCTCGCAAGTGTTCCCACTTAGATGCTAAATTACTTGGTCCTCTTACTAAGAGGAGACACAGGAAACTGAGACTGAAGTCTCTGGACAGAATGAAATACTTAATGTCGTCATTCTCGGCAAAGGAGGAAGCCGACACTGGTCACCGGAAAGACACCAGAAGGACTCTGTCCTGGGAGGGAAGAAGGACTTGAGAGAGTCGTCCATGTGACATGAGAGTGAGGCGGGGGGAGGCGCCGGCGAGGCCTCACAAGACAAGGCTGTGTGTTGTACACGCCGTGGACGCTGAAATAGTAATTTATGGAAACAGGTGCTTAAGAGAAGGTGGCAGGGGAAGAAAAGTCCACAGCGACAGTTTCTGAAAGGTAAAGGGGATGGTCCACAGACGAATCATGTTTGAGGAATCTCATGTAATAGAGAAAATCTGCAATAACTTCTGGTTAGTGGTTAAATGGAGCTGTGAGTTATTCATTCTCAGCCGCACATCAGGCCGGCTCCAGCCAAGACCTTTTAGCTCTTCTAGTATCAAGAGTCTATCTGAAGTCTATTGGAAGGGAGGGAGGGAGGGAGGAAGGGATGAGGGAAGGAAGGAAGGAATGAACGAATGAACAAAGAAGGAAGGAAGAAAATACATTAGTTTCAAGACAATCTGTGGGAAGAAAGGGACCCGAGGTATTTTATCACCACAAGGAGGTGAAGGAGAAATGCGGAAGAGGTTTAGTCCTTAGATAATAAATGGCAAGGAGTGTATAATCCAATGAGCATCCTGACAGTGAGAAGAAATCTGGAAAATGTGAGAAAATGCCACTTTTCCCTCCTGCCCTCATCCTTCACCCCCGAGGACTCGCAGCTCCATATTATTTCCTCAGCCATCCGCTCATCCAGCAAGTTCTACAGAAGCCATAGGAGCAAGCCAGCGGGTTCTCCCCGAGCATCTCTGGGTGCCAGACCCTTGCTGGAGGCCAGAGACGGAGGCGTGAAGGAGACGTGGTTCAGTGAGCTCCAGGCTGCAAAGGCCTCAGACTCGTGGAATGGCCACAATTTTAGATTCATTAGTGGAATCCAGCTCTGCTGAAGGATGAACTAAGTCCGACGCCAACCAAGACTCACCCAGAGCAGACCACCCTGAGGTGGGTGAACATGTCCTAGGTTCCTCATGGATGCTCTGAGGTGTCCCCCTCGTCTTTCTGCCTTGAGTCCCAGGGCTAAGGGTTGCGTTAATGCACAGTAAGCACCCAGGCCAGGGGTTGCGTTCATGCACAGTAAGCACCCAGGCCAGGAGTTCTCGTACGCGTCACTCCTCCCAAAGCTTATTGCAGGACTCTGGTTCAATTACCCTGATTTTAGTAGTTCTCTGAACTATTATTTTTTACTCTAAGCCACCTCAAATTATTGCTGGACAAAGGCAACTTACACAAAAAACTGAATGAATGTAATTGTAGTATCAGGAGAGACCCAGATCGATGTGGGACCCTGAGATTCCAGTGGGCCCTGTCAAGACAGAGAAGGCCAAGATTCCCTGGGTCACTCAGAGTCGGGGAAGACGCCCCAGGATCGGGCACTCATCTGGGGCTAGCCACATCTGGATCAGTGAGCGTGAGGAGGGAGCTGACGTTCAACGTCAGCTTTCCTACACAATCCGATGCGTGGTCTCCTCTGATACCAGCTCTCAGCACAGAACCCGCATGTTCAGCATTCCCTGTGATACCAGCCAGGTAAGCGAGGGGCTCCTGGGCACCCACACTGGCAGCAGATGGCGACCCCTCCTCCCCTCGCCCCCGGTCTCATGGGGTGACAGCTTCAGCGACTGGCCTTACTTACATCCATGGGTGCAGCACATTCTCTGAGGGACGGGATCCTCGATGGCCGCTGGCTTCTGTGTGTCTTCAGTTGTCGCAATGTCTTTGCATCAAGGCACCAGCCTTGGAACTTTCTAGAACATGGGACCGCAGACCTCTTGTAGATGTCCTTTTATGGAGGGGGCAGAAAAGGGAAAGGAGTGTTGCATTACAAACTTTGCTTCACTCACACTTTCTTTCCAACACGACACTGCTGTGCTTGACTGTCAGAGACCCCCAAGTGCCCCAGGCCCTGACGGGATCGCAAAGAGATTCTGTTTACGAGGGCCGCACCTGTTGATAGCTATCACTTTGGAAATTAAAACAGAATCCTAAATTTATCATTTACTTAAAATAATAGTCAATTTTATTCTTAATGTTTAATTTCTTAAAAATCATTGTTAAATTCTTGGAATGATTCTGTGTTAACATAATTCTTTAAATAAAAATAGCCATTTTCAAAAAATACTTAGTGAGAACACTGGCATTATTTAACGTTTTAAAAAATCTCAGTCAGTTGAGCGTCCAGCTCTTGATTTCGGCTCAGGTCAGGATCCCAGGGTTATGGGGTTGAGCCCCATGTTCGACTCCATGCCGGGCGTGGAACCTGTAGGGATTCTCTCTCTGTCCCCCTCTCTCTGTCCTTCCCTTGCCCTCAAAATAAAGAAACGTAAAATCGTGTTGATATCTGGCTTAATCGAAAACAGATTCTCACATCCGCTTCTGAATTCAATTTGTTGCAATATCCCATATCACAAATCCTCTCGAAAATTCCATCATTGAATCGTGGGAGAAGGAGAGTGAAACAAAGCCAAACATCCCGGGATTGTTGTGAAAACAGTTTTGTTGTCACGGATCCCCTGGGAGGGTCTCCAGAGCTCCCAGGTCTCACGTCCCCCTGACTATCACCACTAGTGATGCCTCTGGTTGTCAGTTACCTGAGCAGTCTTCTAGAACTAACTACACATAAATATAAATATATGGATGTACAGTTTTTATTATTTTTTTTAAAAAAATTAAGTATGAGCCCACGATACCCCTCACCTAGGCTATCCTGTTACACACGTTAGGACACTTGGATTCTCGCATGTGTCATTACGTCATTTCCATTATTTCTGCAGGTCTCTGTCCTCTGCTAGATGGATAGGACAGGGGGCGCCTGCGTGGCTCAGTCGGTTGAGCGTCCGACTTTGGCTCAGATCATGATCTCATGGTTTGTGGGTTCAAGCCCCGTGTCGGGCTCTGTGCTGACAGCTAGCTCAGGCCTGGAGCCTGCTTCCGATTCTGTACCTCCCTCTCTCTCTGACCCTCCCCGGCTTGCGTGGTCCCTCTCTGTCTCTCAATAATAAATAAAAAAACATAAAAAGGTTTTTTTAGATGGACAGGACAATGTGTAACTCTGTATAGTGTTCAGAGGGGTTGCTGAACTGCTACTCAATGTTGCCACTGTCTTCAGTGAAGGACACGGAACTTAATGGGAATGGAGTGGCCACGGAGAAAGAACAGATGTCACATACATTAGCACAGTTCTCGTCTGCCTTCTAGTCCCCTAAGAAGGCATGCAACTGAAGTATTCAGAATTTGAAAAAAATATTCAAATTTGCACTGCATTACTGGGGCTTACCAAACATTATACTTAGGGCTTACTCACTGTGGCAGGAAGAGTTGTGTTAACAATCTCTGTGCCTATTTAAAAAAAATTTTTTTAATGTTTATTTAATTTTGAGAGAGAGAGAGAGTCAGAGCGCAAGTGGGGGAGGGGCAGAGAGAGAGGGAGACAGAATCTGAAACAGGCTCCAGCCTCTGAGCTGTCAGCACAGAGCCCGATGCGGGGCTCGAACTCACTGACCGTGAGATCATGACCTGAGTCAGAGTCAGACGCTTAACTGACTGAGCCACCCAGGCGCCCCTCTCTGTGCCTATCTTTATAGGAATGTTTAGACACTGTCATGAGTGTCACATAATCATGGAGCCAAGAAGGTAGGACCAGGGTTTACGTGTCCACAGACAATATTTCTGAAAACGATTTCCCTGTGGTACTAAGTTAACAGAGATTAACCCTGTTAGGTTACAACTTCCCTAACATAGAAACACAGAAAGGAAACCCTCACCCCATAGGGATAATGTGGTCTAATTGCATTGCAGGCTTCAAACGCTAAAGTGTATGTAGATCAATGAGGGTTCGCTTCCTCATTCTGAGATTGCTAACTCTATAATCTTACCTTCCACTTGTAAAATTGAGATGGAGATAATGCTACCTATCTCATGAAGTTGTTAAGAATAATTGTAGGGACACCTCGGTGGCTCAGTCTGTTGAGCATCTGACTCTTGATTTAGGCTCAGGTCATGATCCCAGGGTCATGGGACCGAGCCCCTCATCGGGCTCCGCACTGAGCCTGGAGCCTTCCTGCCTCTGCTTCTCTCCCCCACTCGGATGCGTTCTCTCTCTCTAAAATTAAAATAATAATGATAATAATAGTAATTATCTATGAAATGTGCCTGCCACATAGTGGGTATTCAATGCTTGGAGATTGGTAGCCCCTTCCTTTCTTGTTCTACAAACAGATATAAGACAGGAGAATCTTGTGTCCTGGACTGGGCTGGCTTTTCACGGAGAACCTCAGTGGTGTAACCTTTTAGAAAGCCTGGAGATTTCAAAGACTGGAGCAAGAGAAGGTGGGAGAGAACTTTTTTCCCAACAAGAAGGATTTCAAGAGATGTTTGGCATCATCTGATTCAAAACGAGAGACACTGGTGTGCTTCGCTCCCCACCACGCAAGGAAACCGGGGACCAACACACCCTGCATTTCTGTTTCAACCTTCTAGTCTGCCTCCAAAGCCACACAGGACAGTGCGCTTTGCACTTTGAAGTTCACAGGCCCTAGAGAAAACCCACCAGGTTTGGAGGAACCCCTCGGGTGAGGCTGGGAAAAGAGAGATTTACTCCGGAACAATTCCCAGGAGTAGGACCAGCGGCTGCAACAACCACAGGACGGACGCATCATGACCTCCATTTACCGACTCGGAGACCAAGGTTTGGAGACACCAGGGAAATTCCCCGAGGTAGCACAGCGAACAAGTGCGGAGTCAGAATTCAAAACCAGGGCGGTCCTCCTCCGAAGCCCAGCTGTGGAACCGCATCATCGTGCCTGGCTTTCTCCGACTAGGAAGGGTACCGGACGCACTGTGAATCAGCCAGGCCAGGGGCTTCATAGAGACAGTCTCACGTGAGAGACAAATTATCTTTAGCTGTAAGTTAATGGTTTTATTACCCCAATGTTGTAACTGAAATCAAAATCAAAATTCTTCAGACTATCATCCCTAAGCTAGACACAAAAGTAAGAACGGCGGGACACCAGAGCCAAGATTTAGTTAGCTTGGGATTTTTACATTATTTATTTTATTTCATCAGTATTTGATCAGATCAGTTAGTAAGATTAATAGGTTGTTTCAATTTATAGATTATTATTTTTGAATAATAGGTAAATCACGTAATATTAATCCAATAAAGTTTCTAGGTCTTGGTGTGTGTCAGGTGCAGGAGCTATAGATGAAGAAAACATGCCCCTTGGCCCCAAAGAAGGTATAATGCATATCATATCATACATAATGGACATAACCATATATGTCTTTGGGTTGGTGGGGTCATAAGATAGACAAGAATAAGGTACAAAAAGGAGAAATCCAGCCAGTGGGGTGTTCAGGAAAGACCTGAAGGAGTGAGAAGGCATTATTTAGCTCCCTCTTGAAATATAAATAGGATTTTGCCAGCCATGAAGAGAGGGATGGCAGGGTCAGAGGCTACGGGCTTGCCCTGCGGTGGGGGGTGCTGTAGAGGAGAGACAAGGTGCAGGGTGCCCAGACAGAGCCTGACCTAGAATAATGACGTTGGGGAGGGAAAGGAAATAAATAATAATGTGGAGAGAATTGAGGGTTGACCAGTGACTGGCTACAGCAGGCAAGAAGGGAGGAGTCAAAGGCGCCCAAGTTTCCAACGTGCATGTGACCAGGAACAGGTCACTGTCAATAAAACCGGAGAAAATGGGAAGAGGAACTGGTGTGTAAGGGAAGACCATGAGTTTGGTTTTGAACATGAACAATTGGTTTCCTTAAGATGGAAACAGGCAGGGGCGTCTGGATGGCTCAGTCAGTTAAGCGTCCAAGTCTTAATTTTATCTCAGGTCATGATCTCACAGTTCGTAAGGTCAAGCCCCGCATCGGCTCTGCACTGACAGCGTGGGGCCTGCTCAGGACTCACTCTCTCTCTTTCTCTCTCTTTCTCTCTCTCTCTCTCACCCCGTTCATGTTCTCTTACTCTCTCTCTCAAAATAAAATAAAAATATGTTTTATTAAACCCACTGAGCAGACAGAAATTTGGGACTGGCATTCAAGGGCGTTTGGTGCGAGAGATACATATTTGAATACCAAATACATGAAAGCAGCAAGTGCAGTCTGAGGCAGATAAGATGATCCGGGACTAAGGAAGAGAAAAAAAACGACAAAACCTCGGGGCCTGTCTGCCTTGAGTGGCAAAACATCCCCCGGTAAGACCTGCGGCTCAAAAACTTAACTCAAAAATAGTTCCTCCTCACAAAACGTCCGAAGCCCTTGATCTGACCCAAGCCCTTTATCTCGCGGAGGAAGAAAACCCAGGCCCAGAGGCTTCTGATTTATCTGAGGCTTCCCAGCTGCTTAGTAGCAAAACTGAACGGAGATGGTTAAGTGACCGTTGGGGATTAGCATTGACTTAGCAACTTCGCCTTGCACGTGCACTGTAGGACACGGCTGGATTCACAGGAGCTGAGAACAAGCTAGAAAGTTCCTTTATCTCGGCTACATCAGTCCAGCTCTGTCACGGGGCCTGACCGCATCATCAGCCCAGGGTTCAAACCACATCTTACTCATCTTGTTGTCACCGCCCCTCTGCCCTGACCACTGTCTCTGCCACCCGGGTTATTACGGAGCAGAAAACTCACAGCTGATGTTCTTCTGAACGTGCACATGATCTCAGACTTCTAGGGCTGCAGGAACCTACAAGTGCATCTAGGATCGTGTAACCTCTGTGGACACAGACTCAGGGAAGTTCAGTGACCAGATACCCCGTGAGGAGGAGTATCAGACCAGAATTCCAGTCTCCTGCTTCTTTCCATTTCACCGCCAACCTTTAGTGCAGGAGGGTTATTCTAAAGACAAACTCCCTGGTCTCTAATTTCTCCAAACATATGCCCTGAGCCCTCTTCCCTTAAGACACTTCTTTCAAAAAGAGCTCCATGTATTACATGGCAATGAGAAAGAAGGAAATCTGGCCATTCGTAGGAAAGTGGATGGACCTCGAGGGTGTCATGCTAAGTGAAATAAGTCAGGCAGAGAAGGACAGATACCATATGTTTGCACTCACAGGTCTAACAGGAGAACAGGATAAACCTAATGGAGGACCAGGGGGAGGGGAAGGGGAGAGAGTTGGGGAGAGAGAGGGATGCAAAACTTGAAAGACTATTGAATGCTGAAAACAAACTGAGGGTTGAAGGGGAAGGGGGAGGGGGGAAAAGAGGTGGTGGTGATGGAGGAGGGCACTTGTGGGGAAGAGCACTGGGCGTTGTATGGAAACCAATTTGACAATAAACTATTAAAAAATAAATAAATAAAATAAAATAAAAAAGAGCTCCATGGTCCCGAAAGTTTGTGGAGAGTCAAGATGTTTAGTACCACATTAAAGACCTCAGCAAGTCCTGCAGCAAAGAACACTTGCTCTCTAAGCAAATAGATATCACTCTCAACGAACGTTTCTCAAACTTAACTTGACCACAGGACTCTGGCTCTTGCTCTGCCCTTGCTCTTATCTATTCAAAACCCCACGGGCTTCCAAGGGTCGTACTTTGGGAGACGCCACCTTTGTTGGTCCCAAGCAGAAGTGTCAAGGCTGAGAGGTCCTCTGGGTGGGAACCGGGTCGGGAAGCGGCGAGAGGCAGAGAAGGAGGGAGAAACGACACCCGGTCCCAGTCTCCGAGCCATCCGCTCTGCCAGCCACAGTGGCTGAAACAGCTATTTGGGAAATTCTGACTTGGGGTCCCGGTCAGAAGCGTCAGACACTGGTCTCCAACCAAGGGTTCTGATGGGGAAATGGGCTCTTCAGGTGCCCACGGCCACACGTCACCAGCACGCGAGGCTCACTGGGCTGTGGGCACCATTACCAGCAAGGTTCTCTCCTTGTGTCTTTCCAGTTACTTCCACAGCTGCGCAGGCTTTTCCTGGCTCGCTCACCAGCTTGGTCCAAACCCAACCACATTGGATGGCTGACAGCAGCCTTCTCATGAGTCTCCCGACTCAACGCCTTCTCCCCTGCCATTTACCTTACACGCTACAGTCACCTTCGTTTTCGTAAAATAATACTTTACCCGCTTCAAGATACAAAAGAATGTTCTGAACTCCACAGCATCCCAACCTCCCCTTAATGTAGGAAAACACAGCCATGCAATGTCATTTCTCTGTGCTCCTCCGTGGAAATTTCTACCACGTCCTCTCTGCCAACTGAGCTGGCCAGCCGGAAGTGGTCCGACTGCCAAGGCTCCACGCTTCCTGCTCTTTGCTTCCGGCCTATCGAATCCTGCCCGGGCTCACGCAGCTCCCAGCTCCAGAGCCCTGGCTGTGCCAACCCTCCGGGAGTTCTGCGCTTGCAGAGGCTGACCACCTCGCCCACGTGCATTTGCACAGCTTTACTGTTTCCTGCATTTTCTGCTGGGTAATAAACCCAGGAAGAAACAAAAGACTATGCCTTACGATGTTCAAGGCACTGAGGAAGTATTCAAAAACCCTCTTGCTGAATAAAGGAATTAATCCACATCGACTTCAGAACTATGAGTGAAGCAGAAAACTTCATGCCTAGAACACACTAGGGAAACTAACCTTACTCTGGCCCTCAAAGGCATTTAAACTTTTCTAATTCGATTGATCTTGGCCTTCTTCAAAGGGAAGAAGATGGGTTGTGCCCCATCCCGGAGGACCCGGAGAGTTTTTGTTCTTTTTCTTCAAGACCGAGTTGTGCTTTCTGCTACCTTCTCGCAGGCTTCTTGCCACGGGCGGCCCCCAGGGGAGAGTCTAGACTGAGTATATTACATGATATTTAAGCACGTATCTCTAAATTTTCCAAAGGTCTGGCCAAAAGAGTGTTCTTCTCAAGAACGTATTTTCTGTCGACAATCGTTTCTTCATTCACTCTTTGAATTATGCAACAAGCATTTAGCAAGCAAGTCCCAGAGACGCAGAGATGGTTAGAAGGCAACCCGGAGGCACCCACGGTCAGACACACTTTTGCTCAAAATGCATCCAAGGCATATACACCTGCAACAAAATCACCCGAGGGAAGTGGTTTTAAAGAAAAAATACAGGTTTTCTGGACACTACACAGAAAATTTCTTTAAGAAAAAATTTTTAACATTTAGTCATTTTTGAGAGGCAGAGAGAGACCGAATGTGAGTGGGGGAGGGGCAGAGAGAGAGGGAGATACAGAACATGAAGCAGGCTCCAGGCTCCGAGCTGTCAGCACAGAGCCCGATGCGGGGCTCGAGCTCATGGACTGTGAGGTCAAGACCTTAACTGACTGAGCCACCCAGATGCCCCCAAAAATGTCTTATTCAGTACGTGTGTGGTGGAGCCTGGAGTCTGTGTTTTTAAAAATCTCTCCAGGTGATTCTGACAGATACTCAAGTTTGAGACCCACTGGCCCGTGGAAAAGGCAGGCTTACAAGGAGATGATTATAAAAGTATAAAAGAGTGGTGCCAGCTTCCAGCGGAAGGCAAGTCCATGGAGGCACACGGAGAGGAACGAAGTGGTGCTAAAAAGTTAGGGGTGGCGATGAGGAAGACCTGCATTCAAATTCTGATTCTGCCATTGACTTGCTGTGTGATTCATGCCGTGTGCCCTTCTATACGAAATAGGAAAAATACCCACCTCACCCAACTATCACAAGGTTTCAGTGAGATTACATGTATATACATAAAGAGCTTCACATAAATCTTAGTACACAATAAACATCACGGTGAATTCATCATAATTATTTAATCATATGTTCTCTCCATTTTTTGGGGGGTTATTTATTTATTTTGAGGGAGAGAGAGAGAAAGCAGGGAAGGGGAGGAGAAAGGGAGAGAGAGAGAGAATCCCAAGCAGGCTCCATGCTGTCAGCACAGAGCCCAACGTGGGGCTCGACCGCATGAACTGTGAGATTATGACCTAAACTGAAGTCAAGAGTCAGAGGCTCAACTGTCCAAGCTACCCAGGTGCCTATGATTGTTTAATTATTAAAGCATTTAAAAGAGAGAGTGCAGTCTCCCTCTCTCTTTCTCTCAAAAATAAGTAAATAAAAATAAGCACTTAAAAGAGAGAGGGCAGATCAGAAAGCCTTCCCTGAGAAAAATGGAGTCTGAATTTAGTTTTAGAGCAGCGGCTCCAAGTCTAAGGGTATTCTTGCAGCCCCCAAGATTTCTAGAACTTTTTATATTTTATATCTACAATTCTATGACCTGAAACTCTTAATACAATACTCATGAGAACCAAATACTATCGTGCAATTTCAGTGCCTGCCTTTTCATTTGTGTTCATGACCGCGCGGATGCCAGGCGAGAGCCAGATCAGGTCATGGACCCGTCTGCAAACAGGACATGTGGGAAAACTGAGTCACAGATTGGCACATCCCATTCCGTCTGCTCCCCGTCGATGTCAGGGCCGCGATCGTGCTGCGAGTGGATGTGGGATGTGGACTTCGACCCCTTACATACAAAAACCTACCGGCTCATAAGCAGAAACCTGAGGCATAAATACGCAAAGCAGGATGGCTCTGTCTCTAATTCTATTAGTGATCGCACGAGGTTCTCATCAACGCCGCCACAATGCTAAACCTTGTTTCCAAGTGAATAGACAATTTAGCAAATTATCAAATGATACCTCATTACAACTGACATTTGACTACTTCCTACTCGCAGAGTTTGGTTAAGTATGGGATTTGATTTTCTGGGACTTATAAACGCTGAGGCAATTATGAGCAATTTGTTTAATATATTTATACCAGTGGGCATTTTCTGCCTGCGTATCAATTACATTTAAATTACATTTAAATCAGACTCAGATGAGGGGTGTCTGGGTGGCTGAGTCGCTTAAGCCTCTGGCTCTTGGTTTTGGCTCAGGTCATGATCTCACAGTTTTGTGAGTTCAAGCCTCCAATCGGGCTCTGTCCTGACAGCATGGAGCCGGCTTGGGATTCTCTCTCTCCCTCTCTCGCTGCCCCTCCCCTACTTGTGATATCTCTGTCTCTCTCAAAAATCAATAAATAAACTTTAAAAAGTTAAATAGGGGCGCCTGGATGGTTTAGTCGGTTAAGCATCTGACTGCGGCTCAGGTCATGATCTCACGGTTCATGAGTTGGAGCCCCGTGTCGGGCTCTGTGCTGACAGCTCAGAGCCTAGGACCTGCTTTGGATTCTGTGTCTCTCTCACTCTCTCTGTGCCCCTCCACGGCTCACATTCGGTTTCTCTCTTTCACACAAAAATAAATAAACATTAAAAAAATTTTTTAATCAAATAAATACACAACAGACCCAGATTAAACATAGAGCAGGCCCTGAAGCCACCTGGTTCCACTCTATCTTTACCCCCACACACAAGTGGTTAGTTTCAACCGACCACATCATTCGACACAGTAAAGTAATGTTTTTAATTTATTTTATTGAGTTTATAGCTATGTTTGATTTCACTTATAAGTTTAGTTTGGCTTTATGGTTGCAGAAGAACTATAAGCATAAGAAGTATAAACCTAGTTTTACGTTTGTACATATTTTAATAACACCTATATAATCAATTACTTTGAGGAGCTGAAAAAACTTTTTGCTATAAAATATGTCTGTATTAGGGTGCCCAGGTGGCTCAGTCAGTTAAGTGGCCGACTTCAGCTCAGGTCACAATATTACAGTTCATGGGTTCGAGCCCCGCATTGGGCTCTGTGCTGACAGCTCAGAGCCTGGAACCTGCTTCGGATTCTGTGTCTTCCTCTCTCTCTGCCCCTCCCCTGCTCACATTTTGTGTGTTTCTCTCTCTCAAAATTAAACATTTAAAAAATTTTTTAATAGACTAAAATTTAAAAATGTCTATATATTGTTCAGGTTTGAGGAACATCGAATTGGGTAATCCCGAGGGAAGATGTTTAGAGAGCTGAGTCTAGTCCATCAGTCCCTGTCTCCCATAGGAGCCTTTCACTCCCCCTTTTTCACCAAGGGTAAGCAGCGGAGAATCTGTTCCTTCCAAAATCCTGATGACCAAAGCCACCCTGCAGCATGTCTGTCCCACACAGCCTCCTGTGCCATTTCGTTAACTTCTCCCAGCACCTACATCAGCATCAGCAAGACTACTACTGGGGTGGGGGTGGGGGAGGTGTGAGGGTCTAGAGAGTATCTTCTTTGAACATAGAACACCATTGACCTTATACTTGAAGCCATTTCCCTGGCCCTAAGGACTGTGGCCGGTGGTGTGGCTGGAAATTGCTGAGATCGATCAAAAGAAATGGCGTGGGTCTAGATGCTGCTTGCTTTGTCGCCACACTCATCTAACCCCTCATTCATTCGGAAGAATGTGTTTTAACCCCTCATGACCGGTGGGGTGGATGTTCTTCTCTAATGAGTATCGCCAGATCCCACAGTAGAAACTATAATAACCTCATCATAGGGATGGATTTGAATGTGTTTTTGAAGAGCATCATAGTACTTCTCCAACATCCCTGAGGAGCTGTGTCTGGAGTACATTCGGGAACAAATCGGGAATGACAATTAATGGTTTGTGTGCCTACCAAGCACTGGAGTAAGACCCATAGAGCCTCTGAGCACTGGAAGTATCATAGCACCTTCCCCCTCTCACCCCACCAAGTACTTGGTTATTTAAAAAATCACTATAATAGAGCAGTAAGTATAAGAACATTCAATAAAGTTTCTATTTTTTTTATTGTGATTTTTTCCAATACTTCCTTGGAAGACCTGCATTATCGGCTTATTTCCAGAAGAAACTGGAGATGTCCCTGCTCGTGCCTTAATCACCTTTGTGCAAAGCAATATCGTAAGTGTATCTAGACTTTTCACACACACCATCTCACTTGAAACGAGGACTCACGTGTTACATACAGTCTGCAGACAACAGATAGGAGGACATTTGTAATGTGTCGAACTCTTCTTTTTTTTCTATTTACCTGCCCTAGAACTCCACCAGCCTTTTCCTTGCCCCGCCCAACTCGAATGAGTACATAGATCTTAAACACTGAAATCCCTTTCAGGATCTGTGAGGGATCTACTTTGGACGTTGGGCCTAGAAATGAGACCTTCAGACTATTTCAGTGTTCCTTCTATCTCCCAGGTTACACTGCCCAAGGCCTGAAGCTCCTCCGGGTGATGGGATCACCAACAAGTGCAAAGTCTCTGCGTCTCACGTACAGGATAACACTAGATTTTCTGAGTGCCTTTGATTGAATATGTTTCATAAATGTTGGCAACAATGTGATCAATTGGAAAATTTAAGTCAGAAGACCTGGGATCCCAGAACTGGAATTTTCTACAACTAAGCATACAGCACAGCAGAGTGCCCCCCTTTTTCTGGAGGATGTAGGGTACCTGTGGAACTGGGAGAGGGGCCAAAGCGAGGACCATAAGTCATAAAGATGAGGGAGGTGAGTAGATATTGGAAAGTTGTGAACAGATATTAGGAAGACCATCAATCAATCGATCATCTCCTATCCTGCAAAAACAAAGTGTACCACCAAAAACACAACAAAAGGATTAGAGAGTCACTTTTCACAGCCCTTTGGGGGATCCACATAAGTCTATAATTTACATCCTAGCTTGACAGCCCTTTGGTGATGAATGAGTGAACAAAGAGTTTAAAAATGTTTTCACCTCCAAACATGATATTAAGCAACAGTTAGTTTGCTTTTTACATGACACTTAATGTTCAAATGAGAGGTTTTTTAAAAACAATTCTTAAAAAAAAAAAATAATTCTTGTTAAATGAAAGAGTCTCAGCGAAGAGTGAACACTCAGTGTGGGAGAGGAGGGTGAAAGGTAAAGACTTCTCGTTCCCGAGGTCTGAGCACATGCCTGAGAGAAGAAGCAAGATCAGGTGAAGACATCAGCTCTGCCCATCATCAAAGCAGGAGAAGCCAAATTTGGGGTAATATCCTGAAACCTGGAGTGACTAGTCATCAGTCTCTGGGAATGACCATTCTCTACTTACTGCTTCTTAAAAAGTAGCCCTGCGTGTGTTACACACCCAAAGAATACCAAGTGTTCACATGTGAGTTTATGCCTCTTCATTTGTAGTCACGAAGACATTAGTTCCTCTCTTCAATTTTCATAGCTCGTGAGAAGCAGGACTGAGGCCAGTACTTTAAAAAAAAATTTTTTTAATGTTTATTTATTTTTGAGACAGAGAGAGATAGAGCAGGAACAGGCGAGGGGCAGAGAGAGAGGGAGACACAGAATCTGAATCAGGCTCCAGGCTCTGAGCTGTCAGCACAGAGCCCAACGTGGGGCTCGAACCCATGAACCGTGAGATCATAACCTGAACCTAACTCAGAAGCTTAACCAACTGAGCCACTCAGGTGCCCCATGAGGGCAGTACTTCTGATAGCAAGCCCAGTGCTTACATCATTTCTTGGTAACCTGGCTCTCTGGACATCTTGATCTCACAGAATAACCAAGCAAAAGAAATTTATTGAACTCCCTTCCATTCTCAAAGACAATAATATATGAGGCTTCAATTACAGTCTTCTGAGAATTTTTCCAGCAACAAACAATACTGTGCTAGGCATATAATAAACCTTAATAGAATATATAGAGAGAGCGCAGCAAATACCAATGGGTTAGGCTACACGGTGAGTTATAGAGATCACCCAAGACATGATCCTTGCTAAACTACGTGATTGTGACCAAGAGAATTAGGGATACCAAGAAGTAAGATCCGAGTTGGCCAGAGGCTCTGAAACTCAGGCTGGCCTTTAGAGAAGGGTGGCATTTAGCTGACATAAGAGAACAGGCGAAGATATTCAGAATTCGTGGGATGGGGTGAAAACTGCAATGGACACTGTAGTGATTGAAGACTTAGCTATAAAAGTGAAAATGGTGTGAGTGCTGGTATGGACCGTGATTAACCTTAACTGAACCAGAAGATATAGAAAATTTATATTGCCCTGTATAGATGAGAAAACTGAAATGCACATAGGTTTAAAAAATACTTGCACAAAATTGAACTGCTAACAGGTGGCAAAATTAAAATTAAAAACTCAACACCCCCAAAATGAATAATCCAATTAAAAAATGGATAGAAGACAGGAATAGACATTTCTCCAAAGAGGACATCCAGATGGCCAACAAACACATGAAAAGATGCTCAACATCACTCATCATCAGGGAAATACAAATCAAAACCACAGTGAGATAGCACCTCATACCTGTCAGAATGGCTAAAATCACCAACCCCAGAAACCACAGGGTTTGCAAGGGTGCGGGAAAGAGGCACCCTGGCTCACAGTCGGTGGGAGTGCAAGCTGGTGCAGCCGCTCTGCAGAGCAATATGGAGGTTCCTCAAAAAGTTAAAAAGGGGCGCCTGGGTGGCTCGGTCAGTTAAGCATCCATCTTCAGCTCAGGTCATGATCTCATGGTTTGTGAGTTTGAGCCCTGCATCGGGCTCTGTACTGACAGCAGAGAGCCTGGAGCCTGCTTCAGATTCTGCATCTTCCTCTCTCTCCGTCCCTCCCCTATTCACACTCTGTCTCTCTATATATATCTCAAAAATAAACATTAAAAAGAAAGTTAAAAATAGAACTGTCCTACGATCCAGCAATTGCACTACTAGGGGTTTACCCAAAGAATATAAAAATGCTAATTCAAAGGGATACATGCACCCCAACGTTTATAGCAGCAGTAGCCAAACTATGGAAGCAGCCCAAGTGTCCATCAACTGATGAGTGGATAAAGAAGAGGTGGGTTATATATTCAATGGAATATTATTCAGCTACTAAGAAAGAATGAAATCTTGCCATTTGCAATGACATGGATGTAGCTAGAGGGTATTAAGCTAAATGAAACAAGCCAGTCAGAGGAAGACAAAAGCCAATATGATTTCACTCATATGTAGAATTTCAGAAACAAAACAAGTGAGCAAAGGGGAAAAAAGATAAAAACAAACCAAGCAACAGATTCTTAACCTTAGAAAACAACCTGATGGTTACCAGAGGGGCGGTAGGTGGGGGCTAGGTGAAATCGGTGATGGGGAGAAAGGAGTGTAGTTGTGCTGAGAACTGGGTGATGTATACAAATGTTCATCACTATATTGTCACCTGAAACTAGTATTACACTGTATGTTAACTAACCAGACTTCAAATAAAACCTTAAAAAAAAAAGCTTACTCTTTTAACCTGGTCTACCCCACTCTTTCTTCCATACAATGATTTTAAGTGAGAATATTTGTATGTTACATTAGTTCAAACAAATAACCCCAAAAACAAACAAACAAAAACCATATGACTGTTCTTTCAGGTGATAGCTATTATAATTTGAATGATGAGGCAAATAAATTTCCCAAATATCTGCTGTTAACCCGTTAGTCTTTATCAATAGTTTTAACCATTGATAGCAAGGGTTTTGCCTCCATTATCTTTATTAAATAAGATATTATTGAAGTTATGATACAATCGTTATCTGAAAATACAGTTAATAACTTTTAAATAGAAATGTTCATCATTAGGGGCACCTGGGTGGTTCAGTCAGTTAAGTGTCTGATTTCGGCTCAGGTCATGATCTCACAGCTCGGGAGTTCGAGCCCCATGACGGGCTCTGTGCTAGCAGCATGGAGTCTGGAGCCAGCTTCAGATTCTGTGTCTCCCTCTCTCTCTGTGCCCCTCCTTGTCCTCTCTCTCTGTCTCTCTCAAAAATAAATAAATGTTTAAAAAAATAATAATATTAGAAAAATAGAAATGTTCATCATTATAACTATTTAAAAAAGTCTGTCTTCAAATAAGAAACTAGCCAGGATGAAATCGGAGTGCTAGAAATTTGGGATTTGGGACTTTAAACAGTCTTGAGTTCATAGCAAAACTGAGCAGAAACTAGGGCGTTCTCCTCTACCACCCTGGGCCCCCAACACACACACAACCTCCCCCACATCAACATCCTAAGCACAGTGGTACCTCTCTTACAATCAGTGTGCTTACACTGATAGATACAGTATCCTCACCGGAAGTCCGTAGTTCACGTTAGGGTTCACTCAGGGTGCGGTTACATTTGGACAGTTATAATGACATGTATTTGCCATTTAGCGTCACACAGAATAGTTTCACTGTCTTACAAATCCTCTGTGCTCTGCGCACTCACTATGCTGCACCCCTTCCCACTAACCCCCAGCAACCGTTTGCTCATCTTGCTACTGTCTCTAGTTGGGCTCTCTTCCGGAATGTCCTAGAGTTGGAACCACACAGAATGCAGCCCTTTCAGACTGGCCTCTTTCACTTAGTAGGATGCATTCACTGTTCTTCCATGTCTTCTCATGGCCTGATGGCTAATTTCTTTTTACTGCAGAATAACGTTCTATTGGATGTACCACAGTTTATCTGGTCAGGTTATCCATTTTGGCCTTGCAAATAATGCTAAAAACATCGCAAACACCTGAGGCAAGTTTCTGGATGGACAAATGTTTTCAATTCATTTGGGTAAGGACCAAATGAATCATCATCAGTTTTTTAATCATAGGGTAAGTGTATGTTTGGTTTTATTTAAAAACAACAACAACAACAACAAACCTGCCAAATTATCTTCCAAACTGACCGCACCATTCTGCATTGCCACCCGCGAGTGAGTGCTCTCGTGGCTCCACCCACACCAGCATTTTGGTGATGCGGCTGTTCTGGATTTCGGCCGTTCTAACGGGCGGGTCGTGGTAACCTACTGCCATTTTCATTTCAAGTTCTCTATGACATGTCGTGTTGAACATCTTCTCATATGTTTACTTGCTATCTGTGATCTTCCTCGGTGGGATGTCTGTTTTGGTCTTTTGCCCATTTTTTAATCAGACTGTTCCGTTTCTTATTATTGAATTTTAAGAGTTCTTTGCATATTTTGGATAACTATCCTCCATCAGGTGAGCTTTTGCCAGTATTTTCTGCCAGTCTATGGCACGCCTCATTGTCTTGACATTGCCTTTCACAGTATAGAAGTTTCTCATTTTAATAAAGCCCAGCTTATCAATTCTTTCAAGAATCAGGTCTTTGATAGGTGACGGGGATTAAGGGGTGAATTTGTTGTGAGGAGCACCAGGTGATGTATGGAACTACTGAGTCACTATACCGCACTAACAGAACACTGCATGTTGACTACCCTGCATTAATTTTTTTAAAGAAAGAATCGTGTCTCTGGTGTTGTGTCTAACAAGTCATTGCCATACCTGAGGTCACCTAGACTTTCTTCTATATTATCTTCTAGAGTGTTCTAGTTTGGTATCCTACATTCAGGCCCATGATCCATTTTGAGTTAATTCTTCTGAAGGCTCTGTGTCTCAATTTATTCATTTTCTTTTTGCACAAGGACGTCCAGTTGTTCCAACGCCATTTATTGAGAAGACTGTCTTTTCTCCATTGTATTGCCTTTGCTCCTTTGTCAAAGATCTGTTGACCATATTGGTCTGGGCTCTCTATCCTGTCCCATTGGTCTATTTGTCTAAGCCTTTGTTCATCTCCTCCACTACTGAGTCGGCTGTGCTGGGTCTCCAGCCTCTCCACATAAACTTTGGAATCACTTTGTCAATACCTGAAAAATAACTTGCTGGGATTTTTATTGGGGTCGGGATTTCATTTTGATTTCCTATGACATTACCTTATCATTATTATCTCCATTTTAAAACTCTACACAATGTAAACATTCTGAAAATTAGAACTACCTCTGTCCCAAGAACAACTAATGACTCCTGAGTGACTTTATCCCTCGCTGCTCTCTTCTTCAGATGCTTGGTCCCCGGGTCTCAGGAGGCCACGTTCTCAAGGCCAAGTGCCAGCAGCCATGGACCCTTCACCACTCCTCTTAAGCTTTACATGCCCCTGGGAAGTGACAGTCCAGCCAGATGTCCTAGCCGCACAGCTCCCCTGAGGATTTGGACGGTGCCGTGGTGTCCTTTCACCCAGCCTAAGTCCTTTCACTCCTGGTGAGCAAAGGAATGGGTGTGTATTGGTGCGGGGGCACTTTAAAACTGCCACAATCGTGGAGCACCTGGGTGGCTCAGTCAGTTAAGCATCAGACTTTGGCTCAGGTCATGATCTCGCGGTTTGTGGGTTTGAGCCCCATGTCGGGCTCTGTGCCTCTGTGCCTACAGCACAGAGCCTGGAGCCTGTGTTCAGATTTTGTGTCTCCCACTCTCTCTGACCCTCCCCTGCTCTCTCTCTCTTTCTCTCTCTCTCAAAAATAAATAAGACACTAAAAAAATTTAAAAATAAATAAATAAAACTGCCATAATCACACACATACACACTCTTCTCCAGCCTGACCACGGCGATGTGTAAGGTTGCTTTTTAATGCTTGGTGTTCGGACGTAGAATGGTGGCCAGAACTAGGGCAATAATGTGAAGCCTGGCACTGAGGACAATGGTGATGATAATGAGGAATACAATCCCAGTGAAGAAGCAGGGACAGTCATTGATTGCTTTACACCTTATTTGCCTGTACCAGCGTCTCCTTTACAGATATCCAATACTGTTTTTCTCTACTTTTGAAACCTTCTCTAGTCTCTGTCATGTGTCAGCTGTTTCCCAAGGTCCTAAGGACAAGGATTATGTCTTCTACTTCTGGATCCTTCGTCCTCATATTTCACTCACTAAATGTCTACTATGTCCAGGCCCTGGACTGCACCTGAGCCCTGCGTCAGGCAGGCACTAAGTGCACAAGAAAAAATTTTTAGTGAATAAGAGCCTCCAAACTGTAGATATACAACATTATGAACAATTTGAGGGGCGTCAATATAATTTATTCTTTTCTACCTCCATAATAACTAGTATAGAACATACAATGGATGTTTAATAAATACATATTGAATAATTGATTTAAAAAAATGTAATAAGGTGCCCGGGTGGCTCAGTCAGATAAGCATCTGACTTTGGCTCAGGTCACAATCTCACAGCTTGAGTTTGAGTCCTGCATCAGGTGTGAGCCCTGCTTCTCTCTCTCTCTGCCCCTCACTCACTTGTGCCCTCTCTCTCTCTCAAAAAAAAAAAAGAAAAAAGAAATGTAATAAAAATACAGCATTTTAATAATAGGGAAACAATGTACAAAAGGAAAGCGAGTGTATGGAAACTCTGTGCCTTTCTTCTCAGTTTTTCTGTGAAACTAATGCTGCTCCAGAACATAAAGTCTATTAGTTTTTTTAAAAAATAGGTTATAAAAAATAAAATATTAAACTTTTATCCATCCTTCTTTTTAATCCATCTCCCAGAAAAATGCACCTGTGTCTGCCTAAGCCCTTAAGACCCTAAAGACAATCTTGCATACGCTAAATTGTGCTGGACTGGCCACTTGTGAAACGGGTCTGAAAGGTCATGCCACCTACCGCCTGCATAGGCACGGCACTGTCCAGTACAGAAAGCTCCTTACACATGATCTTATCTGAACCCAAAATGGAGGGGATAAAAATCATGAGGAAGAAAGATGAGGACATGGGGGCCCTAGGAGGTTAAGAGACTTGTCTGAGGTCAAAAGTCTGGAAAATGATGATGCTGGGACCAACACCTCACTACCTTTTGCACTCGAGGCTCTGGCTTCCCACGCCCTCCCCTCTGGCACACTCACCACCGAGCAGGTAGCATTAACCTCTGAGCAGTAGGGCCTTTCCTCCAATATTTCCTTGGTGTCTCTCTAGGCACAAAACACAGTCCCCGAGACAGGTGAATGACGGAAGCCACTGCAGACCATGCCCGGGGTCCAGCTGAACCCAGGGGCTTCGAAGTGAGTCTAGCCCTTTGCCTTTTCATGGCATCTCCAGGCCTCAGTGATACTTGGGCTGGGCCAGACCGGACCTTTCTCAGTGCTGGGAGGCCAAGGTGAGATTCCAGCTAAAATGTATATACCCCTCCAAATGCTGAGATGCACCTTTGCTTGGATAATCACGGCAACTTGGAAACATCAAAGAGTTCCATGCCAAACAGAATGGACAGAAAGCAAAAATGAGAAAGGAAATCAAAATAAAAAGAGAATTGTTTTCAACCAAGTCATGTCTGAATAACACGGGCTCTATCATGACAAATTCAAACGTACAAAAGTGAGATGATGAGAGACAGAGAAAGTTTAGGGAGACAGTCATTTTAGCCATTAGATGGGGGGTGTTCTGGTGAATGTTCCTGGAGAGATGACTGGACACCTCAGTTCCTTTAGCAAGCTACAGTCGTTTAAAAATGTTAAACAGAGTGTCTTACACTAAGGGGCAGTGAATAAATGCTTGCTGAATAGGATAAAACCAAATAAAATGGAAGCCAGACAGCCAGAGATAATCCTATTGGAAAGTCCAGAGAAGTGTAGCAGGATGGGGAGGGGAGGTAGGGGCTTGGGAGTGAGGAGGAGGACAGGAAAACAGGTGAGCCAGATCAAGGCAAGCCCAGTTTCCCCTCCCCCCTCCCCATCCTCCAGTTTGGAAGCCTTGGTGGAACCAGTGTGATATTGGAGGACTTCTACAGAAGCACAAAACTTGAATTTCTCTTTTATTAACTCATCTCTCCCTTTTCAGTTACAACAGCAGAGTAATTGTGACTCATACCTCTCATTGTCATGGGATTATCTTTTCATTGTAATGGACCCTAAGTCTTTCCATTATGATGGAATTAGTCTGCCCAATGTATAGGATAGAGGACCCCTTCCTGACCTGCCCCCAAATGCCAATCCTTTTTCTCCTGGTGTTGGGTAGACCCCCAGCCAAAGAATCCACTCTTGTGATTTATTCCCCATGAGAAGATGGTATTAGGCACAAGAGTGTCTCGAGTATTAAGGGAAAGGTTGGGTAAAGGTGCCCCCGTGGCAGAGGGAGGAGGTGAAGGTGAGGAGATGACATGATGGTTGTGTCTTTTCAAATCCCACAGGGCCAAGTTCCAACAAATCACATCCATGGTCTAGCCGAAGTGTTCAAATGAAAGGAATCAACCCAAGATGTCAGTCCCCAGAGTTCACAGATGGCAGGTTTTTAGACCATAAGGAATCAATGGCCCCCTCAGAAAAAGCGAGAGGGACACCATTTACTGGGCATTCACTTAATCAAAGCACCTGCTACGTGTGAGGCTCTTCGCAGGCCCCTCTGCATACCTAATGGCACCTTAGACTAGATAGATAGATCTAATGGCACTTTCTTATAACACACCTATGAGATGAGAAAAAGGAGATTCGAGGAGGTTACATATCTTATATCCAAGGTCACATGGTCAACAAGTGGGGGCCAAGCCAGAATTTAAGCCCATGTCCTTTGCGCTGCAAGAGCACTTTGGGTGGCATTCCTGGCGGAGGTGGCCTTGGGCGGGTGAATGTTGTTGCACCGGGCTGGTGTTCTGTGTTTCAATAAGGGAACCGAGCAGCAGAGTAGAATGAATAATAAAAATCCTCCGCATCGATGTTGCCTATGAACCACACACGCAACATCGTGCTAAGTGCTCACAGGTGGCTTCTGGGATGCCTGTCAGGTGGGGATTATAGTCCTGATTTCACAGGGTCGAGCAGGTCACCCCGGGCCCCAGAGCAGGTGAGCGCAGGCTGGGAGTGCAAGCCAGGTCGGGCTGACTTCCCAGCGGAAGAGTCTACGGCCTGGACAAGCTTCCGCTTAAGGGGAAGAGGGAGGTGTGCACGAAGCTCAGAGAAGCCAACCAGAGGGGGGAGGTACGCCAACCAGAGCAGGGAGGCACTGAGAATGAAATTCTTTGCAGGACAATGGGAGAGGAGGAGGTATCCTGGGCAGGTTTCTGTCCCCTGCCTGCCCTCCATCCATGCCAAGGAGAGGCTGAGGCAACAGACATGGACATTTACCAGGAAAGGTTCACAATGAAATCGCTTAGGGAACACTTCAAAGTACTGATTCCCAACCCCCGCACCAAAGGCAGATATTCTGATGTAATAGGTCTGGAGGTCCTTAAATTCCACCGAGGTTTCTAATTTACCGGGGAACAGCCCTCACTGTGGATGGTTGCTGAATTCAGAGACGCTCTTGGATGCCTGGGGATGTTGGGCACATTTCTGGACTGCGTCGTCATTGCTGGGAGAGAGTCGATTCATATGGTGCACGGCTTCCAACAGGGGAAGGGGCATAAAGAACCCAGTGTGTCTGCTCTGTGGACGGCCACCATTTATGTGAGCCGGCGCAGGGCTTGAGCACGTCTGTGGAGGTCTGCCTTTAGACAGAGGTGAGCTCTCTGGGTGCCAGTGAGACGTGTGTTTGGGTTGCATGCTTGAGGTGTGGGTGATGGAAAGTGCCTAAAGGTGGATCTTACAAAAGAGCTTGGCAAGCGTGTCTGAGAATTAACACTAATTTAGAATGATGTGATATTAATAAAAGGGGGGTGGTCACTAATATTTTAGCGTGTCTATTATAAATGCAAGCTGAGGGGAAAGTCTGAACTACATCCCTTAGATGTGATAGGCCACTCATCCATCTGTAAGTCTGGGGACTGAATCAATAAGAAGAGAAGACAGTGAGTTAACAGACTAGAAGAGAGTGGTGGGTGTTGAGGCTCCTTTGGATGATGCTTCCACTCTGTGCTCAGACATTGTCCAGGAAAAGCTCCGTCTCCTCTCCTCGTGCATTCCCAATACCTCTGACACCAGCTCTGTGGATTTTCCACAGTCAGAAATTCTGACACTGCCTCGAGTTGGAGCACACCCGACAGGTTGCAGGCTCAGTCCCACAAGTCAATCCCCCTCCACTACAGACTTGATTGCAAATAGTAGGTCTGCAACATCCGTCTGATGTAGCTACAAATCAGAGGTGCCCACGACCCCCTCCTTGGATTTGAGCTGACCATTGGACAGCTCACAGAACTCAGGGAAACTCTTATGTACATTTACCAGTTTATTATATAAAGAAGGATGTGTCAAGAGATACAGAAGAACAGTCAGAAGAAGAGACACATCGGGGCAGTCTGAGAGGGTCCCCAGAACAGGAGCCTCTGTCCCTGTGGGGCTGAGGTGTGCCTCCCTCCCAGTTCCTGGTGGTGTTCAGCGACCTGAAGCCCCCCCAAACCACAGACTTCGGGGATTCTCATGGAAGCTCCATCAGATCGGCACAAGGGGTCATCAAGTCACTCTCCAGCCTCTCTCCCTCCCAGGAGGACAGCAGGTGGGGCTGAAAATTCCGGGCTGCTGATCATGGCTCAGTCTTTCTGGTGACCAGCCCCCATCCGGGAGCCCACCAAGAGTCACCTCATTAGAACAAAAGGACATTCCCATCCCCCAGGAAATTCTGAAGACTTGAGAAGCTCTGCATCAGGAACCAGAGTCAGAGACCAAGGACTAGAACCAAAATGCCCTCAGTGCTCTTATCCCTTAGGAGACTATGAGGATTTTAGGAGCTCTGTGCCAAGAGCTGGGGGCCGAGACCAATACACGTATTTTCTGGTATGTCACAGACACCGATACCACTGCAAGTTGCAATTTGAGGATTCTTCGTAAAAGATCCTGAAAATGCTTTCCCCACTTCCTTTACCTTTGGTGTTTATAAAGCAAACAGATCTTAACCAGAAGCAGAGGCAGGGGCTCCCCACTGCCCACTGGCCCCCCAGCCCCACCCCCAGCCGCAGCTGCATTCCTTCTGACTCCGGGCACAGACGGGGAACAGGAGGCAAGAGACGGGGTGAGCCACGCCGGCCAACGACAAGAAGTCTTGGGCCACCGATCTCTCCCCAGCTAGATATGAAGGTCGTCAAAGGCGGTCTCCTTTGAGGAGAAACCAATGAACTGATCCTAACTACACCCCGCTTGTTCAGAGACGGTGCGGACTCAGGCTGGAACACTTGAACAACATGGTGTCCTTCCCCTCCTTCCTTGGGTAAGGAGTCGCGACCAAGCCAGGCCACCAGAGGGGAGTTCCAGCTAGAAAACCTGGAGGGATTGCTTCCATCCAAAAAAGATGGACACTAAGGACTGAGCCTTCCACTCACGTCGGGTTCCAGTGTTTATAATGATCATCATTATAAGAACGGGTGTGGTTAAGCCCTTCATAGCCTTCGGAGCCACACGTGTCCAATAGCTCTTCAAACAATGATGCCGAAAAGTAAGTACAGAAGCCAAGGGGCAGAGTGACACAGACAAGGAGGAAAAAGTAGAGCCGGAACCTGAACTTGGTTCTTCTGACTCTAAACCCCAGGCTCCTTGCATAACAAAGGTAAGTATTTACCACAGAAATTATCCCACAAGGATGCCCACATGTGGCCCCTTTCTGGTATCCAGATAAATGCTCATCTGTGCGCACAGAGGTGGCTTCCGGAGAGAATCCGTTCTGTCCCCCGAGCCCAGCACCTTCACCTCCAGGTCACAGAGGGAAATGGAGACCTCACCTCCAAAAGCAACTACATGTGTGTGTGAATGGGGGAGGGGTGCACTATTGCCTGGAGACTTGGGTTTTAGTTCCTATCACAAGAAAACGGTTTGGGGTCACAATGTGAGGAGATGGATGGCAGCTGACCTCACTGGGGTTCACTTCGCAATCATTACAATCTCAGTTTAAAAAAATAAGACATTGGGGCGCCTGGGTGGCTCAGTCAGTTAAGTTTCTGACTCTTGATTTCAGACTCTGGTCATGATCTTGCAGTTTGTGGACTCGGGCCCCATGTCGGGCCCTGTGCTGGTGGTGCAGAACCTGCTTAAGATTCTCTCTCTCATCCCCTCTCTCTCTCTCTGCCTCACCCTCACTTGGTGCTCCCTGTCTCTTTCATAAAATAAACTTAAAAAAATAAAATGCCAGTGATTTTTTTAAAAAGCACAGGTTTTAGAGTCAGACCTACATGAATTTCAAACTTATTCGCTGCATTTCCTCAAGCAACTCATTCTACTTTGCTAAGCTTTCACAGCCATCCCTGCAAGACAGGAAGCATGTCTTACAGAACTATGAAAACTCAGCAAATGTTGCAGAGAAAGCTCTGAACATGGGGCGCGGTGCATAGTCAACACTCAAACGTTCGCTTCTCTATTTTACACACACACATACACACGCCAGAGTTGACCCTTGAAAAACACGGATTTGAACCGCTCATACAGATTTTTTTTCAATAAATAAGATACAGTACTGCTCATGTATTTTCTCTTCCTTATGATTTTCTCCATAAGAGTTTCTTCTCTCTTGCTTGCTTTATTGTGTGAAGACAGGACACGATGTCCGTACATATACACACGTAGAACATACAAAGTATGTGCTGATCGACTGTTATGGGTGAAGCTTCTGGTCAACAGCAAGCGTTACGTTCTGGGGGGAGCCCAAAGTTACATGTGAGTTTCCAACGCGCAGGGAGGGTCAGTGCCCCAACGCTGTTGTTTAAGGGACGCCGTACAACCACAGATCCGGGAGCTGATGAACCACTGCTGGCATCCTCCCCTCTGGTAACAAGGCCCTGCGGGGACTTGCTCACTCAGGTGCCTCCATCGCCTCAGCCATGAAGTGGACAAGAAAGCAGACTAGGTGGTTGAAGGAGCTGGAGATCGGCGGCAGAGAAAGCCCCAACTTGACTGTCGGCCCCGCGGAAGGAGCCCCACCACCACCACCACGCGCTGTGCGACCCGAACATGTCACTGCCTTGCTCCCATTTCCAACATCCGTGAAACGAGGGACCAGATGGATCTCCAAGGCTCTTTCCAGAGCTCCGACTCCATGCTTCTCAAGGGCAAGTGCGCAGAAAGCGGTAGGCAAAATGGTGCTGACCCCCCCACCCGGCCCCCCCAAGTGGCCTGAACAGGGCCAGCTCCCGCCCTGAACCGCTGGCAGGGGAGCTGCGGCCACTTAGAAAAACTCCCTTTCTCCCGGGATGGGACTCTTGAACCCCGGCCAGGACACAGAGGTCCCAACTGCAAACAGTCCCAAGCCGTTGGGTAACAAAGGGAGAGGCACCCCAGGCCGGCCAGGAGGGGTGAAAAGCACCCCAAGTGCGCAGACCCCGCTCCCGGCCACCCCAAACCTCGCCCGAAGACGCCCCCCATCCCAAGTCGCCCTTCTCACGATGGAGTCAAGGGTGCTGGGAAAACGAAAGTACAAAAAGCTGCCCTCTCCAAGACTCAGGACTCTCCAGCACCACCGCGAAATGCCTAAGAACCCGGGTCCCCTGCTCCGCTTCCTCCGCGCCCAAAGCAGCTCTGCGATCGGCCTGTCTTGCCTGCCAACGACTTCAACTCTGCTAATGCTGTTTATTGTGTCCGCAGCTCCAGGGGCGCCTTCATTTCGCTGCTGTCCTCTTAGGTTTAGAGTTCCTTATTCTTCCCTCCGCAAATACAAATCCAGGAGCGCCCCCCCCTCAACACACACACACACACACACACACACACACCAAGTGTGAGATCTTGAATTTCTCCAGTCTATGGTGCCCCACTCCTCGCCCGGCTTGAAACCCCCTCCTGCCTCCTTTCTACAACTTTTCCTGGGACATCAGAAGTCGGCTCTGAGCTTTCGTTTTCAGAAGAAGGAAAAAAGGAAAGAAAAACAAAAAGACATTAACTTACGTTCATCCAGGAGGAGCACACGGATGTGGAGAGATGAAAACAGAGTTATAATCCACCACGTCCCCCCAACCCCCCCCAAAAAAGAATTTGTTGTGAAACTCTTCTTTTTCCACTTTGCCGGTGAAAGAGCCGGGCGGTAGGCATACGTCCACAGGCTGATGCAAGATGCTTTGAGAGAAACCTCACATTCTGAGGATTCCTGGGAGCGCGCCAGGGATCCCAGCATCCAATATATTGCACATTTGGTTTCAATTAGGAAGGGGGTTGGGGAGGGAAGAAGGCAAGTCACCAATCAGAGCTGTTTTCTGTTTAGAGACTATTTCTTTTGACCCAAGGGACAGCGGGCAAAGCTATAATTTACAGCAAAAGCCATTCATAGAAGAAAAAATATGTATAACCATAGGACAGAATTAAAGACACAGCTCTCTTCCGCCTCGTCCCCACTGCATGCATCTCCAAGCCCTCCCCCACCACCTAGACTTGGTCCCCACCCTGTGTCTGCCCCCCCCCCCCATTTTTCTTACCCAGGCTGAAGTTATAAGTACAACTTAAGGTTTGGATTCTCTTCTAGTTGAAGTTTCCAGGACAGTTGGGTCACACACATGGAGTTGATCTTTCGAATTTTATCCATGAAAGCCCAGAGCTGAGCCCTCCCCCAAAACAGATTTTATTTAAGCCCTCCCCCACCAAAAAAGCTGGACAGTTCGTAGTTCTAGGATTCCTATTTTTTTCCACTCAATTCCCAGTTGGTTTTTGCTTCTGTGGGTCTATTGCTGTCCTGCATTTCTGCTACTAAATGAAAACACAAGCGTTTACAAGGACTTTCTAAATTATTTTGAAAGCCTTTTTTTTTTCTTTCTTTTTCCTCTTTTCTTTCCCTCCTCTCTATCACCATGGCCAGAGATCATGTGAAAGGGGAATATAGGGGACAAGGGAAAAAACCCTTCCTGAGCTCCCTAATAATGTTCTCCATCCATCAAGGCTCCTATCCTTAACCCTTCAGAGCCTGGATCATTCCTGACAAAGCACAGGCTTGGACTGCCCTGCCCTGGAGGTCCTGATTCTCCGAGAGTAAAGGGAAGGCAGGATAAGCTGAGACTACAAGTCAGGAGGTCCGTGAGGAAGGTAGACGGCAACAGAGAGGTTATGAAGACCTAGCCCAGCCTTGGGAGCCGGCCTCCTCCTAAAGAGAATCCCTTCCTCAGGCTTAAACTTTCATCGTCTCTTCTCTGCTCATACTTTGACAGCCAACGGCGGATCACATAGCCCCCAAGAGGAGCTAGAAGAGAGGCAGGGCACACAGGAGAAGGGGAGGACAAGGGGACCACGGAAGGACATTCCCGTAGTAAGTCTAGGGCAGAAGATACTTCCTAAGAGGAACAGAGGCCAAGGACACCTCCGTCTCAGATGGCCGTGGAGAACCATGTGTCAGTGTTACATCCCCAGGGGGCCCTTAAGCTCAGTCAGAAGGTGGCCTTTCATGTCTGTGTCTCACTTAGAAGAAGACGCGGAGAACTTGGAGGCGGCTCAGAGGGCAGCCCCAGAGAGGACCGAAGGTAGAAAACAAGACAAAACCGGAACCAGGATTATTCTACAAAGAGAAGAGATAAACCTCATACAAAGCGTTTTGAATTAGAAAATCTGAAGTCAGAGCTGAGGCTGACTAAGGCCAGGACACTCAGCTTAAGGCAGTAAATGTATATGGAGCGCTGGGAGGCCCTCGGCTGGGGGCCTGCCTGAGACAACTCCAGACATCTGGTCATGGAAAGGGTCCTAGAATCCTCCCCAAATATCGTGGCCTAGAGTAGTTTACCTGTTTGGCGCTACTGTAAAGAAGACACCCTGAGGGTAATAATTTCAGAGATTTGCTGAGACTACAGGTCAGATGTGGAAAACAGTGTAATAATTCCATAAACCTAGAACCTAATAAAGAAGAGATATCTACAGGTGTGTGTCCTCAACCACCAGGATTGAGGTGGTCCTACTCCATAGGCTGGGTCAAAAGTAAGGCAGAGCTCTAAGAAAAATAACCTTGTCCATCACTCACTTTAGTCTCAGCCAAATCTGGGGTCTGACCTTGAACTTGAAGAAGGTGCTACCAAAAAAATTAAAAAAAAAATTTTTTTACAGGCAAGGAAAAGCCGAAGCGATGTTTTACCAAAATATGTGGGGGGGGGGCATTTAACGAAGTAAGAGGAATGATCACATTGGAGCCCCTGTTTTGGAAGACCATCCAGGTTGGGGGCGTGGGGCATGTTTTCCGCAGGCTTGACGACAGCCATCGCTACAGGAAGTCATGGATGGAAGGGAAGAAAAGGCAAGTGCCACTTCAAAGCTGAGAGGAGTCATTCATGGAGCACACAGAAAACATTTCTTGGAGACTGTCAGAGCTATTTGATAGAGTTTTGAGGAAGGCTGGAATTCCTACAGTTGTGGGAACAGATGTGGAGAAATACCATCTTGTTACTGTTGTGTGAATAGATTCTGCCCCCTGGCTTGGCTCGGGAAACATGAGTCAGTGCGATCAGAATGATTTATGTTGCATGGGAGGTAATGCAACCCAATTATGAGGACTGTTTTACACTAAAAATGAATTACTGACAAGAGTATAGACTTCCCCTACCTGGACTTTACTAAAAATAGGCAAGATCTGTCTGGGATGGGCAAGACGCAGTGTTATTTAGAAGTAAGGAAATGTTCAAGATGACTTTTCAAGATCTTTTCTAGTCTGCAAGCCAAGGTTCAAGTAAATACAAGAGTTAAAAATTGAAATTAACTATGGTATTTCTCTCTCCAAATGGCCAGGGGTTGGACACCTTTGTGATCCTTTAGGAAATAAAATACAAGGTGGAAGTAAGGAGTGTAACTCGAAGATACACACACACACACACACACACACACACACACACACACACACACCGTAAAACACTATATGAGTATTCACAGAAACCAAACCTAGTTGGTACATTTAAACTTCACAAGGAATTAAAAGTACAAATTAGCCACCAGTAATTTAGTTCCTAGTTAACTGTCTTCTCACTTCTCCTCTCCTCTCCTCTCCTCTCCCTCTCTCTCTCTCTCTCTCTGCCTCTCTCTCTCTCTATGCTGTGTATCCCTACACATCTTCTTTTACCCTATTTTTCAGCAGGTCAGGCTTTTCTGCTTCTTTTCACATGCTATTGGAGACGGTTACCCTAAAAGGATGCCTTGGCTCTCAAATGTTTGGTTCCTCACTTGAACAGGAGAGAATGACTGGTTGTGTCCATCCCCCAGTTCCAGAACCCTGAGAAGAGGAATTTGATTGGTCAGGTGCGTTTCATGTTCTCATCCTCTCTCTCTACACTGGACAGCAATGGATCCTGTAATATGAATACAGCTCCAGCCCATTCACAAGTGGGTCACTTCTTAACCGACTGAGCCACCCAGGATCCCTCAAGTGGGTCACTTCTTAGAAAAAGGGTGTCATACACCAGAAGACAGGTCATATTATCTGCTGCATCAATAATTAACAAAGCCTGACAATCCCTGGATTTTCTAGAAATTATACCTCACCCACCAAAACCAAAGAACATGGTATAGAGTGGAGTCATTTCGTGCACATATTTAAATACCAATTTTAGAACTTAATCCTTAAAATAAGATGCCTTGTTACTGGTTAATCTATCCACACAAACCCACTGACATATATTAAGGCATAAGCTAAATTTTTTAAATCAATATGGAGGAAATCTTGTAGGCAATAGAAATACTTTGGTTTTCTTTGCAGCAGAATGGTCTGAATGTCCAGACAGCTGCACAGAGACTTTCCTTTGGTTTTATCTTGACTTTAGCTCATCATTCAAGAATCTTAGTACACTTAAGAATCATCGTATAAAGGGGCACCTGGGTGGCTCAGTCGGTTAAGCATCCAACTTCGGCTCAGGTTATGATCTCATGGTTTGTGAGTTTGAGCCCTGCATCGGGCTCTGTGCTGACTGCTCTGGGCCTGGAGCCTGTTTCAGATTCTGTGTCTCCCTCTCTCTCTGCCCCCCACCCCCCGCTCACACACACACACTCTCTCTCAAAAATAAATATTAAAGACAGTAAAAAAAAAATTATCGTATGAAGCTGTGCCCACAGAAGCATGAGTACTCTCTTTGTGAGTGATTTAAAGGTCTTTCAAAGAGCATCTTGACCCTAAGAAACATTTCCCTTTATAGGCTGGGTCCTAACCCCAGAGGCTACTAGATACTGTTCTTCTGTGACAGGCATTCCTAAAAGATGATCCAAGTTCAAACTCCTAGTGGGAGAGCCACCCTGGACAAGTCACTAACTTTCTTATTTATATTTGAGAGACAGAGAGAAGACAACACATGAGTGAGGGGGGGCAGAGAGAGAGAGGGAGATACAGAATTAGAAGCAGGCTCTAGACTCTGAGCATTAGCACAGAGCCTGACGCGGCGCTTGAACTCACGAACTGTGAGATCATGACCTGAGCTGAAGTTGGACACTTAACTGACTGAGCCACCCAGGCGCCCCTTTATTGTGTTTTTACTACATGCCAATCACGCTTCTAAGAACATTACACTAATTCGTTTCTCATGAGAACCTTATGGGGTGGGAGGTACTATGACTTCCCCAGGGTCCATACAAGGAAACTGATGTACAAAAACGTTAGCGCACCCAGCATTGTAGGGGGTGGTGCCAGAATACAGGTGCGTGTGGTACGTGCTTTGCTGACAATAAAGCGTGTGTGTCTGTGCGAAGAGGAAAGATGTTCAGAGGGTGGGAAAGAGTCCATTCTCGGGTTTTCAGGGATGGAAGGCTTATTATCCATATGGAGAATCCCCTACGTCATTTTCCTTCCCATGCTTTCTCCCCCCTTGAAACGCCTCTTTGTGTCACTGTTTCTTAGTACTTCCACTAGAGAAAGAAATGAGAAATATTTTTAAAATTAAAATCATTCTAGGGGCATCTGGGCGGCTCAGTCATTTAAGTGCCCAACTCTTGATTTCGGCTCAGGTCATGACCTCACGATTTGTGGGATCAAGCCCCGCACTGGACAGCTCAGAACCTGCTTGCGATTCTCTCTCTCTCTCCCTCTCCCTCACTCTCTGCCCCTCCTCTGCTCACTCTACCTCTATCTCTCTCTCTCTCAAAATAAATAAACTTTAAAAAACATTAGGATTCTGTCTGAGACTCTTGCGTGGATGAGGTGACACGTCAGGTGAAGAGGAAGTGGAGGTTAACGGCCCAAATAAGGTTCCGATTCGCCTGTGTTTCACAACGCCACACGTAATTGTCTGCAGTTCGAGGAGTGCTTTTCACAGACATGACTTCATCGGTCCTCAGACAGCCCCGATATGTACTCGGTGTGGATATTAATATCCTCATTTTACAAATAAGGAAAATGAGGCTCAGGGAGGGAGTAATGGGCTGCAGGGTGTTTGCCGGTCAACGGCAGAACCTGAGTTTGAATCCACACCTGCTGACTGTCACTGCTCTTTCTGCCCATTGGACCTCAGCACCAAACCTCCTCAGAGCCTCGAAGCCTCCATTTACACCCGGTTCTAGTGAGCCAGGTTATCCGGCTTCCCTACCGGGGCAGAAATTGTGAGACCAGAGGGAGGGGTGTGAAAACCCAGGCAGAGCAACTCAGAAGCGCTGCTCGGCGTCCAGTCCTCCGAGGAAGAGGCAGGGCTGTGAAAAGAGGTTTTACAACAACGCCTTTCACGTCCTCACCCTGGGTGTGCAACCCTTCTCCAGGCTCCGGGCTGGAAACCTGACCCGTCCTGGGCAGATAAGAAAGCAGCCTACTTTTAAGTGTCCCCAGGGAACAGGATCACTTGACAGCCTGAGTGTTTGTCAACACCCAGTGTCGAGAAAGTTCTGCTTCCTATCCATCCTGACCCTCCCCTGCTCCCACCAGCGAGGGAGTCCCCTTGCAGACGCTTGCAGCTACTTAAACTGCCCCCCACCCGCTCCTCGCGTGCATCTGCACACATTTCAGAGCAGAGGGGACTCGGAGCAGCCGTGGTGCGTTCCATGCACGGGGCGCAGCTTGGAGCATTCACCTCCTGAATGATAACCCTCCTCATGAAATCTGAGGACCCTCAGCTGTCTCGCTTCCGGGCTAAGGCCTCTTCTGGCGTCTGCGAGAGAAACAACACGGTCTCCGCTGACTGCACCGTTAGGGATCCGAGAAGCCTGGGAAATCAAGGGACTTTTAGTTCATTTGAGTCTTGCTTTTTAGGGATTCATCCTTCCTTCATGTGCCTCGATGGCATTGGGAAGTCTGAGAGGTTAGAATCTGTGAACTCCTGCTGGGTAGGAGCCTCTCTCTAATTATTAAATATATTTTATCCTCTAAAACATCTCCCCTTAGAGACGTTGTTTGCTTCCTGTCCTATCATTCGGCTCTCAATGCATAACTCCGTCCCATCACCCTGAGTTACACCATAAACACCACCTCTCTGTTTCTAATACACAACATATTTCAAAGCAGAAAGGAATTTATAGCGCCGATGTTATTTTTCCATGTGCAATTCCAGTTTGGAATGTCCAGCGGGGCTCAAATTGCCTTTCAAGATAAAGACCAGATCCTGATTCTATGTAATCCTTGCGTGCTTCTGGGAAGGCTCAGATGTTCGTCTTATGGATGGAATCTGCATTCTCCAGGGCCCACCGTGCCAAATCCTGCTCCATTTACACCAAGCCAGACTCCAGCAGAAGTCTGCAGTGGTGTTTTGCCAGAGTCCTCACAACCAGAGAGCCGGGTTTCAGTCCTGGGACCCGTGTGGCACAGAGCGAGGGCAAGTCCTTCTACCCCGATCTCCGGTGCACGGGAAGCTGGAAGGAGCCTTGGAGATCAACTAGCCTCATCCCCTGTTTCATAGCTGAGTCTCAGCACAGTAAAGTGACTTGTCCGAGGTCACACAGTGCAGGAAAGGAAAGCGTAGCCAAGAAAAAAAAATATCTCTCTTGAGTCCCCATCCATAAGTCTTCCCAAAACATCATGCAATTGCACAAAATCCTTTTTATTTGAAACATTTAAGAGATTTGAGCCAACAAAATCAATAGGAAAAAAATAGGCAAAGCATCCCTGGACCAATGCAGGGTTACAGGGGTGGTGGGATGGGAATGAGTCTGCAGAAGACCACCCGATGGGATGTCAGCCGTCTCCGAGAACAGAGATCAAGTCCTGAGGGCTCTCACCCTTTGCTTAGCCTGTGCGGAGCCCAATTCTTCAAAAGAATGAAGGTTAGAGGTAGAATTTTTTTTTTTTCATAAGAAAGCTGGAATATGCTTCAGAAACATCTGGCAGAGGAGAATGGAGAAATGGGTCCTGAGTCGGTATTCTTCCCACCCCCTGCTGTGGACACCCCCTGGACCCTCCCCTACAGTCAGTCTTCCTCCCTTCCCTCATCTTGTTAGAACCAGTCCCAGCCTGAGGTGGGAGGATCTGGCTCATCTGTCTGGGATTAAAGACTTAACATCTGGTCATGGCCCGGATTCCAAGTTTGATCAGTGTTCCTGAGGCCACGAGAGGAAAGGCTTATAGGTCTGCTCCATCCACAATGACCTCAGAGCTGGCCCTCCCTCTCAGGGCAGTACTATCAGAAGCCATGCTTATATTACATAACCTCCACGGCCATGGCCTTAATTGCAAGTCCGATCTGGATTAGTTTCACGGAAGGAGGAGATACTGACTCTAAGACCATAAGTAGTCATTTCTCGGCATAACAGGGACTGTCGAAGCAAAGACAGCTGGTCTGCAGGAAGAAAGGAATGAAATCAAGGTGCAGAAAATGCAAAAAAAACAAGTGAGGATACTGACAGTTTTCTACTTTCCAGACCCAAGGTCTTCCCAAGTTCAGTGTGCCCTTCCTATTCTTGGATCCCATAAGACACTCCGTAGCCCTTGAATGCATTCCCATGTGTTCCTTAAAGTATGTCAAGTGGGCGTCTGTAACTTGACCTTTCAGGTTTCTGCACAGGCGCCTCCTCTGGCAAGTTAACTGGAAGGCAGGTGTCCTTATTCCAATCACGACAGACAAGGAAACCAGCTCAGAGACTCACACGGGCACGCCCAGCACCGGTGGCTCTCTGTTGACCAACTAACTTGCCTGGGCTCCTGAGCAATACCTTCCCCTCGAGTTCTGTCCTCTGAGGTCTACTCTTACATCCGTCTAGGGTCCAGGCAGGAAAACAGACTCCACACTAGGGATTTCAACAGAAGAGGTTTAATATAAGGAACCGGTCACATGGGTGGTGGAGGGCTGACTAATCAGAAGAAATCACTGCAGAAAGAGCTACCGCTTGAAGGCTAGGGGATAAAACAAAAGGATCCCATAACTGTAGTTTGCAGAGACCCAACTGCAACACCCAGAGAAGAGTACAGAAGAATGGAGGAGAGCTGAGAGACAACAGGCACATGGTTGTGACTGCCTCTACTCACTTGTCGGACACACTGTCTCCACTAATGGCCGATCTCTTCAGACTGCCACCCATGCATGGCCTTCTTCCTTGAATGCCAGTCTTGGCTGTGCCATTGGAACTTTCAATCGCCACACCTGGTGCAGCGGACCAGGCCCCGGTTCAACAGCTCAATAGTTCACCATTATTCTCAAGGTGTTTCTAGTCCTGTAGTTGTCTTTCCTTGTAGTGGCCTTATCTGGCTTTGGTATCAGAGTAATCCTGACCTCATAAAATGAATTTGGAAGTGTTCTCTCCTCTTCTCTGTTTTGGAAGAGTTTGAGAAGGGTTGGCGTTAATTCTTTAAATATTTGGTAGAATTCACCAGTGAAGCTATCTGACCCCAGGCTTTTTTTTCATTGGGAGGTTTCGATTACTGATTCCATCTCCATAATTGTTATTGATCTGTTCAAACTTTCTATATCTTCATGATTCCGTCTTGGTATGTTGTGTATTTCTGAGAATATGTTCATTTCTTCTAGGTTATCCAATTTGTTGGCATATAAATATTCATAGTAGTCTCTTATTTCTGTTTTTGCATTTCTTTAGTATCCATTGGACTGTCTCAAATTTTACTTGAGTCTTTTCTTAGTCTAGCTAAAAGCTTATTGATCTTGTTTATCTTTTCAAAAAACCAACTCTTAGTTTCATTCAACTTTTTAATTGTTCACCTATTCATGATTTCACTTATTTCTGTTCTGATTTCTATTATCTCCTCCTTCCTACTAACTTTGGGCTTAGTTTGTTCTTTTTTTTTTTTCCCCTAGGCCTTTGAAGTATAAAGTTTGGCTGTTTGAGACTTTTCTTCTTTCTTAATGAAGGTATTTATTGCTATAAACTCCTCTCTTAGAACTGCTTTTGCTGAATCCCATAAATTTTGGTATATTTCCATTTTTGTTTGTCTTGGGGTATTTTTTATTTTCTTCTTGATTTCTTCTTTGAACCATTCATTGTTCAAGAATATGTTGTTTAATTTCCACAGGTTTGTGAATTTTCCATTTTCCTCCTGTTATTGATTTCTCATTTCATTTACTTCAGTCAGAAAAGATGCTTCATATAACTTTAATCTTCTTAAATTTGTTAAGACTTGTTTTGTAGCCAAACATATGATTTATTCTGGAGAACTGATCTGTATGAGTTTAAGAAAAATGTATATTCTGCTGTTGTTAGACAAAATGTCCTATATATGCCTGGTAGGTCCATTTGGTCTATAGTGCTGTTCAAGTCTGCTGTTTCCATGTTAATTCTCTCTCTGGATGATCTATCCATTATTGAAAGTGACAGTTTTTGACTTAATGTCTATTTTGTATATCACAAATACAGTCACCCAGGCTCTTTTTTAGTTACTAATTTCATAAAATATCTTTCATGTCCCTTCTATGTGATAAGTTGTTTTTCCCTGGCTGCTTTCAAAATCATCTTCGTCTTTGACTTTTGACAGTTCTAAGATGTCTCAGTGAAGACGTCTTCACATGCACTCTATCTGGGGTTCTTTGGGCGTCATGAACCCGAATGTTCATTTCCCTCTGCAAATCTGGGAATCTCTTCTTTCTTTCCTTTTTTCTATTGAAGTATGGTTGAATAATGTTGCATTAGTTTCAGGTGTACAACACAGCGATTTAACATGTCTGTACATCATGTTATGCTTACCGCAAATATAGCTACCATCTGTCACCATACAATGCTATGGACAACACCACTGACTATGTTCCCTATGCTGTACCTTTCATGCCTGTGACTTATTCATTTCATAACCTGGAGCTGTACCTCCTACACCTTTCACCCATTTTGCCCATTCCCTCAATCTCTCCCCTCCGCAACCATCAGTTTGTGCTTGGCATTTATAGGTCTGTTGCCATTTTTTTGTTTTGGTTTGGTTTTTAAGTTCCTCATATAAGTGAAGTCATATAGTGTTTGTCTTTCTCTAACTTATTTCTAGAGCCATCCATGTCACAAATTACATGACCTTGTTCTTTTTCGAGGCTGAATAATAGTCCATCATATATATACCACATCTTCTTTATCCATTCATCTATTGGTAGACACTTGGATTGCTTCCATATCTTGGCTCTTCTAAATAATGATGTAATAAACATAGGGGTGCATATATCTTTTCAAATTAATGTTTTTGTTTTCTCTGGATAAATAACTAGTAGTGGAATTACTACATCATATGATATTGCTATTTTTAATTTTTTGAAGAACATCCATTTTGTTTTCCACAGTGGCTAAACCAATTTATATTTCCACCGACAGTGCATCAGAGTTCCTTTGGCCTCTACATCCTTGCCAATACTGATTATTTCTTTGACATTATTTCTTTAAATAAGTTCTCTGTCCCTTTCTCATCCTCTGCTCCTTCCGGGATTCCCATAATGCATAGATTAGTTCTTTTGCTGCTGTCCCTTAAGTCATGTAGACTTTCTTCTCTTTTCTATTCTGTTTTCTTCTTGTTCCTCTAATTGGATAATTTCAAATAACTTGCCTTCCAGTTTGCTGATTCTTTCTTCTGCATGATTAAGTCTGCTGTTGAAACTTTCTGTTAAAGTCTTTGTGTTCTTCAGCTCCTGAATTTGTTTGGTTTTCTTTTGTGATTTCCATTTCTTTGTTAAACTTCTGATTTTGTCCATGTATTGACTTATTGATTTCATGTAGTTGACTGTATTCTCTTGTGGCTCACTGAGCTTCTTTATTATGAATTCCTTGGTAGCCGTTTATGGCTATTTCTTAAAGGCTGGTTACTGGAGATTTTATTAGTTTCCTTGGGTGGTAGCATGTGTACCTAATTCTTTTTTTATTTTTATTTTTATGAGAGAGAGAAAGCAGGGGTGAAGCACAGAGAGAGGGAGAGGGAGAGGGAGAGGGAGAGAGAGAGAGAGAGAGAGAGAGAGAGAGAGAGAGAGAGAGAGAGAGAGAGAATCCCAAGCAGGCTCTCACTGTCAGTGCAGAGCCTTATATGGGGCTCGAACCCATGAACCATGAGATTATGACCTGAGCTGAGATCAAGAGCCAGATGCTTAACTGACTGACCCCTCCGGTGCCCCACGTTTGCCTAATTCTTAATGATACATGTAGTCTTGCATTGATGTCTATGCCTTTGAGAGGCAGACACCTCCTCTGGTCTTCACAGACTAGGTTTGGCAGATCTTTGCCTGCTGGGTCCCTGGGCTGATGAGATCACCTCCAGAACTGTGGGCAAGCAGAGCGGGAGCCAGGCCCTGTGGCTGCTGTGGGGTCTGCAGTCACGTCTGCAGTCAGCAGGTCTTTTACAGTGGGTAAAGTTGGGCAAGGCTCCGGTCTACACATGCTCCCATCAGGTGGCTCGGCTGGTCTCTGAGAATTACAGGATTTAAATCCAATTTCTGCCATTTTCCCCAATCTTTATGAGGTATAATTGACAAATATCAAAAAATGTATATATTTAAGATATACGTCATATGTTTTGACATATATGCATCAGAAAATACCACAATCAAATTAATTAACATATCCATCACATCACACAGTTACATGTGTGTGTGTGAGTCTGTGTGTGGGTGGTGAGGACACTCAAGATATACCCTTTAGCAAAGCGGAGGCATACAATATGGCATTAACTATATTCACATTACTGTACACTAGATCTCCACATCTTATACAATTGAAACTTTGTTCTCCTTGGCCTCTTGCCTTATGCCTATCCTGCCACATGTTAACTATGACATTTGGGCAAGACTCTTACCAACAGTCTCACAATGAGCAAGGCTAGTTTCCATTCTAGGGTCTCGTGCAACATAACTTAAGAAGAAGCCATTCCACCCATGACCTAGACTTTTGATGTCTCAGTTTTGTCATCTGTAAAATGGACATGTTAATAGTATCTATCCTGTGGAGACGTGAACAGGAATCTATGAGTTAGTACACGTCAAGAGTTTATAACGGTGCCAACATTCCTCAACATTAGCCATTATTATCATCACAATTATACCACTATTATTATTATTTCTAAATAATGTAATTATTACTCCTAAATGCAAGCTTCACCAACTCCCATAATGGTCTGTCTGCTCACTCCAGGCTCCCATCCCCCATTTATTTCAATCCTACACATATTGAAGTTCATCAGAGCGTCTAAATTCTCTCTCAACTGATAACTGCTCCCGCCTGGAAACTATTAACAATTACTTCCCTAAATAATCCCAATAAGCCACAAGTGCCTCCTCCAGAAAATTTCCCAAGAAAGAAAAGAAAGTTGTTCTACACAGTTACTGAGCATGGTGACTAACCGGAATCCACCAGCTTCTCCAGGAAGCCCTCCCCCACAGGTACTCTGGCAGTGAACTTCATTCCAGTGCCCCTGACACAGCTTCTGCCCCTCCTCCTGCCTCTTGGCTTTGAACATTCAAGCACGTGTCTCCCCCACCAGCCTCCAATCCTCTCAGACATCAGTGTTGTGCCCTGACCACCCTGACGTCCCCAGCATCTTCAGCTCACAGAGCATGAGAGGCCATTCACGAAGAACGATCCGAGTGAGCTGGAGAAGACTCTGCGTTCCGTTGCCCTTGGAGAGAAGGTCCTGTAATGCCGGCAGAACTAAGACCAGGACAGCAGGATTAGAGTCCATGGCAGAACATAAATGCCATCAGTGAGGTCTAGAACAAATGTTCTAATATTGTGGAGAAAGAGAAGACTTCTTGTTGGATGGATCACAAAGGCTCAATGGAGAAAATAGCATTTTTCCTTCTTTTTTAAATTTTTTTAAATGTTTTACTTATTTTTGAGAGAGAGAGAGAGAGAGAGAGAGAGAGAGAGCGAGCGAGCATGGGCAGAGGAGGGTCAGAGAGAGGGAGACACAAAATCCAAAGACAGGCTCCAGGCTCTGAGCTGTCAGCACAGAGCCCGATGTGGGGCTCAAACCCACAAGCTGCGAGATTGTGACCTGAACCAAAGCTGTACGCTCAACCAACTGAGCCGCCCAGGGGCACTGAAAACAGCATTTTTAAGGTCTTGGAGAACTAATACAATTTGGAATTCCAGGAAGATAGAACCAAGCCAGCAAGTGTACCAAGGCCAGAGAGTAAACACCACATTCTAGAGGTTAAGAATAAAAATAAAAGGAGGGAACTACTCGGAGGCTCAGTCAGTTGAACATCAAATTGATTAAGGCTCAGGTCGTGATCCCAGGGTCATGGGATCGAGCCCCACATCGGCCTCTGTGCTGAGCCTGTACCTGCTTAAGGTTCTCTCTCTCCCTCTGCCCCTCTCCTCTGTCACATACTTTCCCCATCTCTCCCTCTCTCTCAAATAAAATAAAAGGTCTCAAATGTTGGTACCTGTGTGCATCTGAAATGGCACAGAAAGAAAAGTAATTACAGTTGGTAAGGTAGAGAGAAAGTAAGAAGCAGAGATCCTCCTGTGATCAGCGAAGATAACAGCAGAAGGTGAAAGACAGAGATATTGAACTAGCTGCTACTGTTCTCTTATTTTCTTATAAATTTTTATTTAAATTCGAGTTGGTTAACATACAGTGCAATACTAATTTCAGGAATAGAATTCCGTGATTCATCACTTACATACAACACCCAGTGCTCATCATAACAAGTGCCCTCCTTAATGCCCATTACTCATCTAGCCCATCCCCCACCCACCTCCCTCCATCAACCCTCAGTTTATTCTATACCCTTAAGAATCTCTTATGGTGGGACACCTGGGTGGCTCAGTTGGTTAAGCAGGCGACTTCAGTTCAGGTCATGATCTCACAGTTCATGGGTTCGAGCCCTCCATCAGGCTCTGTGCTGACAGCTCAGACCCTGGAGCCTGCTTTGGATTCTGTATCTCCCTCTCTTTCTGACCATCCCCTGCTCACGCTCTGTGTGTCTCTCTCAAAAATAAATAAATGTTAAAAAAAAAAAAAAACAGAGTCTCTTGTGGTTTGTCTCCCTCTCTCTCTCTCTTTTTTTTCCCCTTTCCATATGTTCATCTGCTTTGTTTCCTAAATTCCACATCTGAGTGGAATCATATGGTATTTGTCTTTCTCTGACTTATTTCACTTAGTATAACACACTCTAGATCCATCCACATCATTGCAAACGGCAAGATCTCATTCTTCTTAAAGGCTGGATAATATTCCACGGTAATAGCTGCTACAGTTCTTAAAGATGGGAATGAAGAGTCAGCTTGCAAGGTGCTGAGGAACAAGTGTGCAGGAAAAACAGAGAAACAGTGAATGAAGAATAACATTTTATCCAATTTTAGAGTGAAAGGCAAAGAATAGAATGATAGTAGCTCAAGGCTTTATGTTGGAACACAGGATTTTTACACAAAAGGTGGTTTCATGTGGTCGTTAAGAAACAATTCTTGGGGGGCACCTGGGTGGCTCAGTCGGTTGAGCGTCCAACTTTGGCTCCAGTCATGGTCTTGTGGTTCATGAGTTCGAGCCCCACGTCAGGCTCTGTGCTGACAGCTCAGAGCCTGGAGTCTGCTTCAGATTGTGTCTCCTTCTCTCTCTGCCCCTCCCCTGCTTGCGCTCTATCTCTGTCTCTCAAAAATGAATAAACATTAAAAAAAAATTTGTTAAAGATGTACATTAGTATCAATTTTTGCCAACTGAAAGAAATCCAAAGAGGATTTTTGCTTTTACAAAAAAGCAAAAAGTGAAAATAGCCTTCGGCAATTGTTTTGCAGCCAAGCCACTGCAGAGGGAGCTCCCCCCGCCCCCCCCCCCCAGGAGCACAACCTTCCCCGGAGTCACTCGGCATCTCAGCGTCAAGCCGCCATCACTCTGAAGTGTGTGTGTGTCTGTCCTTCACCTAATATTTTGTGTGTCCATCAGCAAGATGTGTCCTAAGGTATCAGAAAAGCCAAAGAGAGGTTATGGCGGGTCTGGGGATGCTCCAAATTTTTTCCACATACATTGGTGGTTACTGCTTCTTCACTTTACACCAGGTACAAAAACGGTTTCATAGGGATGCTCTCAGAGAGTGGAGGTAACCTGTACATAGAGAAAGGTAGGCTATCAAGAGAATTAGGAAAAGTCAAAAGCACGGCACGAGGAAGGCTTCTATTGCATGATCACGAATATTTCTCTTTTGAGTCATACTTGAAGCTCATGGGGCCCAACGTCTCCCCACGCATACTCTGTTCCATTCTTCAGAGGAGGAAATCCGAGGCTGAGAAAGAATGAGTAGTCTGGCCCCAGGTCGTTCTGGTCAATAGCAAAGCAGGATGAGGACCCAGGGGTCCTGATTCCCAATCCAGTGGAAAGACACCATCTCATTAAAATTAAAAAAAAAAAAAAAAGTTGTAAACATGACCCAACCATTTGATCAAAATCTGAAGTGATTTATCAGAAAAATAAGAGCAAGAGGGACCCAGAGAGATTAAGAGGTAAAGCTTATTGGGCGCCAACGGCCCTGAACTAGACTCTCTCTCAATCTTAAGAATCCACCAATTTTATTTCTGTTTTGAAGTTGGGTGAAAAGACATTGTCTCTAGAAACAATTGACAAAGAATCCAAATCCTAAAATGTACATTTGCAAATCATGTCTCAAAGAAAATGCAAAAAAGTTTCAAAAAAGCAACCAGACAAAAAACTCACTATGGTAGTATAAAAATAAAAATAAAATATTAAATTTTTAACTTTCCACTTTGAAATTTCACCAAGTGATATAATTTGGGTGTGTCCTATTTTGTACAAACGCCTGTTACCTATGGAAAGCTGGATGCGAAGGTCTCAGTCAGAGACGGAGATCTATCTTTTTCTGATATATTAATACCAAAATTTGGTAACCCAATAGGTCAGATTATGCTTCTGATTAAACAACTTGCTGGTTAAATATAGGACTTAAGCCAGCGGCAGATTACCCGTGGTTTGCTATTGTTTGGTTCTTCACAAAGGAGCAATTATTTGAGAAACCAGGGATGGAAAAAAGAAAGGAAGCCTGTTTTTAGAATAATATAAAGGGACTTAATTTGTAGTTTTCAGAGAAAAGAAGAATCAAATCAAAATAAAATTGGCGTTCTGGGTTTGGGGACCTAAACGGCCCAATACAAAAAAAGAAAGGGAATACAGAAATGTGAAACTATCATCATAATTTCAGTTGCACATTTGAAAAAAATAAGGAAAAAATGTCTAAAATAGAACTTACATTTGGCCTGCCCGCTGAAAATTGATATCTTCATTATGCTTTCAGTCAAAGGTTGATTTGTAAACACTAGGTAGGGTTTTGCTCCATGAGTTAAACTGCTCTTTGCTACAGAGAATCTTCTGGAGGCTGTGGGAAGTAAGAAAAAGAATCTATTGGGAAATTTTTAAATGATGCCAGAGATAGGGGCCCTGGCTTTCCTCCCTTGCTTACTACAGGGCGAACAAAAGTCTGCTTCCAACTTCACCACTCACTAAGTCCTTTTTGGGTCATTCACTTAAATCAAGTAAAATGGACAGAGACTCAGAGAATCATGGTTCTTAGCTAACCATTGGTTATAAATTATTCTGGTCTGAACCATAAAATTTGATACTTCAGCTTTACCAATAAAAATAGAACCCTGTAAGAACAATGCCTGGATATGTTTAAGGAAACTGTCAAGGCAGAATTGTATATGATCTTCTAAATAGTATCCTTTAGAAATAAGACAGATGGATGTATCACCATCCACCGGTTGGTAGTCTCTCCAGAAATCAAAGTCACTGGGATCCCTCATGAGCTGTGTGCTTTTTTAAGCTAAAATTCCAGGGTTTGAGGTTAGGTTCATAAGCCTTGAGACGTGATTATAAAACAACTTGCTTCCATGGGATGTGTTGGGATGTGTTATGGCCGAGAGGAACAGTGACGTGGAAATCCAATATCTTAAAAACCAGTTTAGGCATTTCAAGATGACATATTTACATGCATTTTCTGGGTCTTTCCACCTGAGTTTGCACCCAAATGTTAGCGAAGGGAGAAGCTTGTTCAGAACAGTGGAGTATGCGCCTCCCCTAAATCTCCTCCTCCCGTACTACTGCAGAAGGTCAAGAGCACTGCAGAAAGGGTCAAAATGAACTTTCTCGAAACTCCAGAAGTTAACCAAAGGCCTATAACCATCTGAGGAGGATTTGCTGAAGAAAAGAGTAGCTGAACTTAGGTGAGAAACGAGGTGAGGTTTGGGGAGTTTTCACTGACTCCATTCTCATCCCCTTCTGCCCAGCTCTGCAGTAGCCTTTTGTTTGTTTGTTTGTTTGTTTGTTTATTGTGGGAGAGAGAGAAAAAGCATGAGCAGGGAAGGGGCGAAAGTGAGGGACAGAAAATCCTAAGCAGGCTCCTCACTGTCAGCACAGAGCTCAACGGGGGGACTCAAACCCACAAACCGCATGATCAAAAATCCAACGCTCGTGGCTCTATTGGTTAGGCATCCACTACGATTTCGGCTCAGGTCATGATCTTGTGGTCTGTGGGTTCAAGCCTCCCATCAGGCTCTGTGCTGACAGTGAGGAGCCTGCATGTCATTCTGCCCCTCCCCTACTGCCGTAGCCTTGAAAACAAGCAGCCTCAAAACCATGCTATCGGTGAAAAATGGCAGTCTGGTAGCCACTAGAAAAGACAGAGGGGTTTAGAGCTCCCCCAAAAAGCAACATTCCTAGAAAATTGTTGCTCTTTTCCCTATCTGGTAACTCTCTGAAAACGTTCCATTCATAGGGCTGTATCTGAGATCTCACTCAGTTAAAACAAAAACAAAACAAAACAAAACAAAAAAACCAACAACAAAAAACAAAACAAAACCAAAAAACCCTATACCTAAAACAACTGTCAAAAAAAAAAAATCAATGGCAATGGTTTAATGTTGCAGTGATGTAAGTCAGGAAGTTGGGGCAGAAAAGAGGCTGCCCAAAACACTTCGAAGGAAAATCTGGGTGTGCTGTGCCCACAGGGGACTTTGAAAAGTCGCAGCATATTTTTGGAGATGTAGAAGGTCCCATACATATGTCTGTAGGCATACTCGGGAAAAATCTGAGAAAGATTTAAGCGCTCACCTCTGGCCAGGCTTGAAGTTCTGTGCAAGTAGGAAGTGAAGACTAGGAAGGCTTGTGAACTGCTGGCCAACGCGTCAAAGGTCAGCCCCAAGACGCAGCCGCTCCGTAAAGGTGGGAGACTTTTTGGCTCAAAGCATTTGGTAAAACTCTCTCTCTGTTCATGAACTGACCACTAAGTTAATATAGCAGAGACTCGCATGTGGCCACACATGCCAAGAATACAGACTGTAGAACTAGTCAGGAAAAGTCACTAAACAAGCAAACCGCAACAACAGAACACACAACAAACCCTTGGGAGGGGGAGACCCTGATGTCTATATTGCCACGTTGTAGCATATGAGTTGTGCCATTTAAACAATAGAGACACTTGCATATGACCAGGAAAGGAGAGCCCACACGAGGGAAAAAAACAGCCAACAAAAACCTTCCCTGAGAAAAACCGTGTGTTGAACTTCCTACTCAAAGACCTTAAATCAGCTACTATAAATATTTTCTAATAACTAAAGGAAATCATACCCAAAGAATTAAAAATATGAAAGCAATGTCTTGCCAAAGAGATAATATAAATAAAGGGGTAGAAGTTATTTAAAAAAAGAAAAAGAACTAAGGGGAAATTCTGGAGTTAAAAAGTACAATAACTGAAATCAAAAATTCACTAGAAGTGCTAAACAGAAGATTTGAGCTGGAAGAAGTAAGAATCAGTGAATGTGAAAATAGACCACCTGTGACATCCAATTTGAGAAAAGGAAAGGAAAATAATAAAGACAAAGCAGCCACGCCCCTGACCAACCTCGGCACCCTACCAACTGTGCCAGTGTCTGCGTGACGGCGGCCTAGATGAAGAGGAGAAGGGAGCGAGGTAAAAGGATATATGAGCAGGGGCGCCTGTGTGGCTCGGTTGATTGAATGTCCGAATCTTGATCTCAGCTCACGTCTTTATCTCAAGGTCATGAGTTCAAGCCCCACTTCAGGCTCCACACTGGGCATGGGGCGTACTTAAAAAAAAAAAAAAGAATATATGAACAAATAATACACCGAAGAACATACCACGTTTGATGACAAACATTAATCTAAGAACTCCAAGAAGAATAAATGTGAAATATCTATACCTAGATACATCATAGTCATACTGTGGAATGCCCAAGACTTTTAGAACAGAATCATGAAAGCATCAAGAGAATAATGACCCACTGTAACAAGAGATCTAAATTAAGATTACATGTTGATTCCTCCTCAGATACCATGGATGGCAGCAGGCAGCGTGATAACATAATTAATGTGCTGAAACAAAGAGACTGCAACCAACAATTTTATGTCCTGCAAAACTATCCCTTAGAAAATGAAGGAATAACTAAGACATTGCCAGATTTTTTTTTTAACTGAAAAAACCCATTGCTAGATGTTCTGTGGAGGAAATACTACCAGGAGTCCTTCACGCTCAAATGAAAGGACTCTACATTGAAACTGGAATCCGTATAAAGAAATAAAAAGCAACTAAAAGTAACTACACAAGTATATAGGAAAACAGTATAAATGTATTTCTATTATTAACACTTTTCTCTTCCTAACTGATGCAGACAACTGCATAAAGCAAGAATTATAAAAATGTGTGGAGGGGTTTACAGTGTATTAAGATATAATTTGTGTAGATAAAATAGCAGAAAGAAGTGGGAAAGGAGATGAGAAGAAAGCATCTATAAATTAAAAATATATTTCAGTAGAACTCTATAGATGCGAAAGTTAAAGAAACTGAAGACAGAGCCAAAGTCAAAGAGACATAAAGTAAGTAAATACTTACGTCAAAGTCCAGAAGAGGAAAACCTCTAACTAAAAGGTGGTCCAGGTGCCCCTGTGGTGGCTCAGTCAGTTAAGCATCAGACTCTTGATTTGGGCTCAGGTCATGATCTCATGGTTTACGAGATGGAGCCCCGCATGGGGCTCTGCACTAACAGCATGGAGCCTGCTTGAGATTCTTTCTCCTTCTCTCTGCCCCTTCCCCACCTGTGCTTTCTCTCTCTCAAAATAAATAAATGAATTAATTAATTAATTAATTAAATGAAACGAAAGGCAGTCCAGAAAGAGCAAGGAATTTAAGAGGAGGTGGATCGTAATTAAGTTCCACTTCCTGGAGGAGAAAATATCTACATATTTTACTTGAAATTCTTCTCTAAGAAAGGTTGTCTCTTCTCCCCCATTTATTTAATTTACTTACATACTTTTTTAAAAATTATTTTTAGAGAGAGAGAAGGTTAGTGAGAGGAGCAGAGGGAGAGAGAACCCCAAGCAGACTCCTCACCCAGCGTGCAGCCTGATACGGGGCTCAATCCCACAACCCTGGGATGATGACCTGAGCCAAAATCAAGAGGCGAACGCTCAACCAACTGAGCTACGCAGGTGCCCCACTTACATGCTTATTTGTTTACTCATTTATTTATATCAGCATGAACTCAGGCATAGTTATTTCATACTTCAGGTCATAATCCTATGCTGCCTTACTTCGTTACTCAAACTCTTCCAGCTTTGACCATTAGGCGCTCTTTCAAGGTGACTCGTGTTCCTTTGGCACGCCCCCTCCTTTTGGTTGGTTGTGTACTTCCTTACCTTCTGGTGCTACAGGATGCTCCCTTTTGTGGTTTCCCTACCCCGGCCGCAGCATCAGCTGTTTCTCCAGGGAACCCTTGGGAATGGTATTTGGAAACCAAGATCTGGGCACTGGGTATCCTTATTGCTACTGGGTCTTACTGTACTTTTATAAGGTTCATGTATCCACATTTTTGCTTTCTTTATAGCTATAAAAAGACGCTAATCTTTGTCTCAATCCTGGGACTACTCAAGATCTTATAGCAACACCAGTCTCTGCGGTCACTACTGAGAAGGTATTTTTTAGTACCTTTCCCATGAGTATAAGTATTAACTTTTCTTCTCAGAGGTTATTACTAGCATGCTACTCTTCAAAGTTTCTCTCTACAAAGGAATTTTGTTTGTACTTAAATTTTTTTTTCTTAGAAAGTTGGCATATGACATTCTTCATTTGTAATTCATTCCTGGGGCACCTGAGTGGCTCAGTCGATTGAGTGTCTGACTTCAGCTCAGGTCATGGTCTCACGGTCCGTGGGTCAGCTGTGCTGACAGCTCAGAGCCTGGAGGCTGCTTCGGATTCTGTGTCTCCCTCTCTCTGCCTGCCCCTCCCCTGCTCGTGCTCTGTCTCTGTCTCTCTCTCTCCAAAAATAAACATTTTTTTAAATTATAATTCACTCCTAATTCCTCTGTGAGTCAAACTGCCCTCACTCATTCATCCGGTTTCTCTAAAAAGACACTCCTTTTCCTTCTAAACTACTAAGAGGCAGCAAACAAAAAGGGTTTATTTGGTCTTATTTTCTTTTCAGTAAAGGCTTCTTTAGAGACTCCCAACACCCAAATCTCGTTTTATTTCTGAAAATACACGATTAAGAAATTCTTTCTCTGCCTTAAAGCTCTGTCCACTGTCAAGATAAAAACACAATACTCCCTAACTAAATGCGGTGTGTTGACTGCAGGGGAAAGGAGGCACGGTGAGCAGGAACTTCCACAGACTGTAGGAAGATAAATTGGATTGGTGATCGTTAATTCACTTAGCAGAGCAGAAGTTCCATTAAAACCGAAGTGCCCGCACGGGGAGAGATGGATGACAAGTGGGCCACATTGTCCCCCTGGGGCAGTTGAGATGTAGGTGGCTGGGCCCTGGAGGGCCAAGCAGGCAGGGATGAGACACGGGGCTCACAGGAGAGGTTGACTCTCCTCCACAACACACAGAATCTTCAAGATAAAGTTTGTCAGTACCGGGACACTGGGGTGGCTCTGTTGGTTAAGCATCTGACTTCGGCTCAGGTCATGATCTCACAGTCTACGGGTTCAAGCCCCGCATCGGGCTCTGTGCTGACAGCTCAGAGCCTGGAGCCTGCTTTGGATTCTGTGTCTCCTCTCTCTCTCTCTGCCCCTCCCTGATTCTCACTCTGTCTCTCCCTCTCAAAAATAAATTGAAAATGTTTAAAAATTAAAAAAATAGTTTGTCATCATGGAAGAAAGCTGAGAAGTGACACTATCCATAAAATAAGGACTGGATGTTATACTTAAAAAGAAGCATGCTTGATTAAGGAAGAATTCCTACAAATATGACAGGCAAGAGGAAACATTTCAGGAAAAGGGAGTTACAGATAAAATACAATGAAATCCTCCAGCAAGTAGAACAAAAAGAAAAAGAAGCTGGAAAACATAAGAAATAGAGAATAAATTCATCAGTCCAAGATCCCACTGGAGTTTCAGGAAAAAAAAAAAAAAAGCAAGTAGAATGGTAGAATGAAGGGGAGGAATTTATCAAATTAATCATGTAAAAGATTTCCCAGAGTTGAAAGATATGAATCTCAAGTTTGAAAGCATCCTCCAGAAGCCAGAAAAATTAATAAAAATTGTCTTCTGCTAAGGAATTTTACCATGAAATCAGAACAAGACAAAAGATCCTCATGTAAAAGATCTCCCAGAGTTGAAAGATATGAATCTCAAGTTTGAAAGCATCCTCCAGAAGCCAAAAAAATTAATAAAAATTGTCTTCTCCTAAGGAATTTTACCATGAAATCAGAACAATAAAGACAAAAGATCCTCAAATCTTATAGAAAGAAAACAGCACAGAGAGCTCTGTCTTGCATTGGATTTCTCAACACCAATACTGAAAGTCAGAAGATGATTAATCAATGTCTTCCCAACCTGCAGGAAAATCTTTTTCAACCTAGAAGATTCTGGGGCACTTGGGTGGCTCAGTCGGTTCAGCATCCAACTTCAGCTCATGTCATGATCTCATGGTTCATGAGTTTGAGCCCCACGTCAGGCTCTGTGCTGATGGCTGAGAGCCTGGAGCCTGCTTTGGACTCTGTGTCTCCTTCTCTCTCTGCCCCTTCCCCACTTATGCCCTTTCTCTCAAATATAAATAAACATTTTTTAAATTTTTAAGAAAAAAAAAGAAAAAGATCGTACCCAGCCAACTATCTATCAAGTGTGGCATTAAATTAAAATATTTAATGTACACAAAGACTCAATAAAACGTGTCACACACCCTTATTTCAGAAGGTACCGGAGCATGTGCCCCATCATCACCAGGGGGTAAGCCCGCAGAGCAGACATGCAGAGCATCCAACATAGAAAAGGTGCCAAAGGCAAACCCTGAATAAAAGCCATGAAGCAGCTCAGAGAACACCCGGCTGGGGTGGAAAAACAAAGGAAAGTGGAAGGGACGTCTGATGCGTTTGAACATTTTGGAAATACAATTGCTTTGCATTTGACAGATTTTTTGGGTAATTTGCATCAAACAGCAGTAGGTAAATAGAAAGCTAAGCAACTAGGCAAAAGGAGGAAATTATTAACTCTTGGCTAAACAAAAGTTGTTATAATATAAAAGAACACATAATCATAGTATACACTCTGAAACAACTGTAAGATGTATTTATATATTAGAATACTATAAATGCTATTATTGACTTGATTAATGAGGGTGCTATAATCATACTGAGAAGCTATTAGCAGGATGAGGGGCGACAGTAAGAGAAGGTACTAGAAAGCTAAGCCCTCATTCACCATACAGTAAGTTAATAATGCCTAAAACTGACAAAGAAATCATCGAATATATATACATGTGAAAATATGGAAATACATACATAAAATATATACATATATAATATATATGAAAATACAGAAATAAATATCAGAAGGAAAAACTACAAGAATATATAAAGTGGTAACTTCTAGCCAACAGGATTGGGAGGAGGTTGCGGATGGGTGGGGCAGAGGATTCGTATTTTATAAATAATCCTTTTGGTATTTAAGTTTCTAAACACATCAAGAGAGGTAACAAAATTAAATCTGTCAAGTAACATTTTAGTATTAATAAATTTATCAGACCATCTCTTTCAAAAGGACTTTGTTGGAATGAAATCTGGCACGAATTTCTTTTTTTCTTTTTATAGTTCTTCTGAGGGAGGAAGGGAGGCAGGGACAGAGAGAGAGAGAGAGAGAGAGAATCCCAAGCAGCCTCTGCACTGTCAGCACAGAGCAGCTCAATCTCACGAACTGTGAGATCATGACCTGAGCCGAAATTAAGTCGGAGGTTTAACCGACTGAGCCACGCAGGCGCCTGAAAATTTCACTCATTTCTGTTGGTTGGTCCTCTTTCTCGGACTCCGTCCTGGGCCCTGTCCTCCCCTGCCCGTCCTTATCTGAATCTATAGTCTCTACCACCCACACCAAGACCCTTCATTACTCTGAATAAACTAATGGCCTCTAAATCCTAACTCCAGCTCAGACCTACAGTCTAGTGTGAACTCTGTCACTAACTAGCTCTGTGACGGCTGCCTGGCCTGTAACATGAAGTCCTCTGACAAAGTGATCTCAGAGGCCTCCCGTCCACGGGAGTGGGGACAATGGAGACCCGTTCCTGTGGGCCAGGCTGGGCGGGACCCCTCCTGAAACGGTGATCGACAGTGGAAAGCGGGCTCACGGAGCGTCCGTGCTGGCATTCTGGGATAAGCATGCATTTCCCAACATTCTAGAACCTCCGGTCCCTAGTTTTGTCCTAAGGCCTGAGCATTTGAAATTGCTGCCCTCTACTGCACAGAATAAGCCTACCAGCAAGGCGACAGGGGCCTTCTGTGACTCCGGGGGGCCTGCCAGGCCCCCAGGCAGGCGGTGACTCACAGGACCGAGCTAGAAGGCACTCGGGGAAGAAGGGAGAAGTCAGGCCACAAAAATCTCCTTTAAGCAAATACATTCTGTTCCAGGGCTTCAGCCATGACCTCAGTGTTACCAGCAAGTGTCCCCAGCCCCGCTGACAGCAGGGCACACTGAGCTGGGACACGCGGGGCCAAGGGCTGCTGCCACGTTCCAAAGTCCTGCGACAGCTTCAGAAACAAGTCCCCGAGGGGGCCCCACTCTTGGACGGCCTCCGAACTGCAGGTACAAGGACAGAAGGGTGAGGCAAACAGAACTCTTCAAACAGACGCTGGTGTGCAGAGTACCGTGGGCCTTTCCTGGTCTTGTCATTTGCAGAGTCTCGTCTCTCTGACACTAGACCGATGCCCAAAGCCATTAGTCTTACCACTTTATTCTCTGCAGCGGTGGAGTTTTGAGCTTTCACCTGCAACCCAAGTCACAAACTGTAGGCTGTGTCTTTTTCTTTCCAACCCCCGGAAGCCTGTTATCAAGATTCCCATCCCATTTCCCAACAGCTCAATAAATGGGATTGAATAGAATTTAGTGTCCTCGGGCCCTTGCTCTGGGCCTGACCATGGTCAGCTGCGGCCTGCCAAGGGCACTGCCCCTCAGTTTGTCTTTTATGAGCAGTAGACAGATGTGTGCAGAGAATATGATAAAGGGAGGAAGAAAAGCATGAGAAAAGCTTTTCCACTGAAACAATTATGCTTTTCTAAAGATAGCTCAATTCTACTCTCAGATGTTGATTAGTTATTCCCAGAACTGCTCTTTGGTGTTCCCTGCAACTACACACACACACACACACACACACACACACACACACACACTCCTATAAACAGAGGAAATGCAGCCAAGGCTCAGGAACAGTAACTGACTTGAGGCGGGTGTTGCATAAACTTGTTGTGATTCCTGCGTCTCACAGCAACCTCAGCGCGGCCCTGGTGACAGCCATCTGGTCCTGACCATCATCTGGTCTCCCTCTTGGGGTGCTTATGACCCTTCCTGCTTTGAGACTACAGGCCAAACCAATCTCATACCGAGTTGCCTTTCACTCGAATTGTTACTTGTGAAGTTCCCGGACGCAGTTTCCATTCTCCCTTGACCTTGAGAACAACACACAACTCTTTCTTTCCCTTTCTCCTTCAAAATCGGTACTTGGTGGATCGAGCATTTTCCAGAATGTTGCTGGGCTCCGGAGGAGGGGTGTCAGGAAGTAGACAACATAGTAATTAAAAGCACAATTTTTAGAGTCAGATTGACTTGGGATTTTAATCCCTATTGCCATCTACTAAATTATGGAATTAGGGAATTGTAGGTAAGTTATTTGAACTTTCTCTTTGATCAATGGATTATTTTTAAATGTATTTTAAAACTTCAAAATACACAGGAGGGTAAAGTACCTTTTTTTCTTGTGAGGTATAATTTCAAGAGTAAGGGGTGTCTGGGTGGCTCAGTCAATTAAGCATCTGACTCTTGATTTTGGCTCAGGTCATGATCTTAAAGTTCTTGAGTTCGAGCCCCACATCGGGCTCTGCACTGACAGTGTAGAGCCTGCTTGGATTCTCTCTCTCTTCACCTCTTCCCCACTCACTTGCTCTCTCTCCAACATTAAAAAAAGAGTAAAATGAACTAATCTTAAGCATTCAGCTTGAATTTTTACAAATACATGCACATCTGTAACCACTGCTCATCAAAAGATGGACTATTTTCAGCACTCACCAAGTTCCCCTAACTCAGCAGAAATCCCTTTCAGAGATATTAATATTCTGACCTTTTTCACCAGACTCCTTTTGCTAATTCTTGATCATCATATATAAATGGAATAGTATATTGTACACTCTTTTGTGTCTGAGTTTTTTATTTAAAAAATTTTTTAATGTTTATTTATTTTTCAGAAAGAGACCAAGCACAAGCAGGGAAGGGGCAGAGAGAGAAGGAGACACGGAATCCAAAGCAAGCTCCAGGCTCTGAGCTGTCAGCACAGAGCCTGATGCAGGGCTCAAACTCACAAACTGTGAGATCATGACCTGAGCCAAAAGTCGGAGGCTCAACCGACTGAGCTACCCAGGTGCCCTATATCCAACATCTTGCATCCAACATTACTGCGAGGAAATATGGTCAATTTATGTGTAACGTTTTAAGAAGCTGCTAAACCGTTTTCCAACATGGTGGCACCATTTCATGCTGGCACCAGTCAATATATAAGAATTCCACATCCTTGCCAACTTTTGGTGTGGTCAGTTCTTTTAATTCTATTGGATGTGTTATGGTACCTCATTGTTAGGTTTTCACTTCCATTTCCCTAATAACTAATGATACTCAGCATCTTTTGATGGGCTTACTTGCTATCCATATACCTTCAATATATCTTCTTTTGTGAAGTATTTGTTCAAACTTTTTGTCCATTTTAAAAAATAGGTTGTTCTCTTTTTATTGAGTTTTGAGAGTTCTTTATGTGTCCTGGAAACAAGCTGTTTACCAGATGTGACTTGCAAACATTCTCTATCAATCTATGGCTTGTCTTTTCATGCTCTTAACAGGGCCTGTCAATGAACAGAAGTTCTTAGTTTTAATGTATTTTTCGTTTTCTCTTCTGCAGATTATGCTTTGGTGCTCTGTAAGAAATTTTGGTCTAACCACAGGTTACAAGATTTTCACCTATTTTCTTCTAGAAGTTTTATTGGTTTATGATCCATCTTGAGTTAATTTTTACATATAGGACAAAGAATAGATACAAGTTCTCTTTTTTGTCTTTTGATATCTTAATTGTTCCAGGATCGTTTTTAAAAAAGACTATTCTTTCTCCACTGAAATGCCTCAGCCCCTTGTTGAAAATCACTTGATATCTATGTGAGAGTCTATTTCTAGTCTCTGTCTTATTGATCTATTTGTCTTCTTGTGATTATTACCACACTATCTTGATTACTGTAGCTTTATAGTAAGTCTTAAAATCAGGCACGAGTCCTCCACCTTTGTTCTTCTTCAAAGTTGTTGAGGCTCTACATTTCCATATGCACTTCAGAACATTCCTATTAATTTCTGCAAAAAGTAAATAAATAAAAGCCTGGTGGGATGGATATTAATTGGGATTAAGTTGAACCTACAGATCTTTTCATGGGTCTGTCAGCCATCTGGATGTCTTCTTTGGAAAATTGTCTATTCATGTCTTTTGCCCACTTCTTCACTGGATTATTTGTTTTTTGGGTGTTGAGTGTAATAAGTTATTTATAGATTTTGGATACTAACCCTTTGTCTGATATGTCATTTGCAAATATCTTCTCCCGTTCTGTCAGTTGCCTTTTAGTTTTGTTGTTTCCTTCACTGTGAAGAAACTTTTAATCATGATGAGGTCCCAGTAGTCCATTTTTGCTTTTATTTCCCTTGCTTCTGGAGACATGTCAAGTAAGAAGTTGCTGCGGCTGAGGTCAAACAGGTTGTTGCCTGTTTTCTCCTCTAGCATTTTCATGACTTCCTGTCTTACATTTAGGTCTTTCATCCATTTCGAGTTTATTTTTGTGTATGATGTAACAAAGTGGTCCAGTTTTCCCAGCACCATTTGCTAAAGAGACTGTCCTTTTTCCATTGGATATTCTTTCCTGCTTTGTCAAAGACTTGTTGCCCATATGTTTGTGGATCCATTTCTGGGTTTTCTAATCTGTTCCATTGATCATTGTCTGTTGTGCAGTCTTGATGATTACAGCTTTGTAATACAGCTTGAAGTCCAGAATTGTGATGCCTCCAGCTTTGGTTTTCTTTTTCAGGATTAATTTGGCTATTCAAAGTCTTTTCTGGTTCCATACACATTTTAGAATGGTTTATTTTAGCTCTGTGAAGAATGCTGGTGTTGTTATTTATATATTTTAACAGTATTTGTTCTTTCAATTCATAATCATGGAATGTTTTTCCATTTCTTTGTGTCTTCTTCAACTTCTTTCAAGCTTTCAGCATACAGATCTTTTCTCTCTTTGGTTAAGTTTATTCCTAGATGTCTTCTAGTTTTTGGTGCTACTGTAAATAGGATCAATTCCTTGATTTCTCTTTCTGCTGCTTTATTAATGGTGTGTGGAAATGCCACATATTTCTGTACATTGATTTTATATCCTGAGACATTGCTGCATTCATATATCAGTTCTAGCAGTGTTTTGGTAGAGCCTTTCGGGTTTTCCATGTAAAGTATCATGTCATCTTTGAAAGGTGAAAATTTGACAGCTTTCTTGCCAATTTGGATGCCTTTTATTTCTTTGTGTTGTTTGCTGATGCTAGGGCTTCTGCTACTATGCTGAACAACAGTGGTGAGAGTGGATATCCTTGTGGTCTTCCTGACCTTAGGGGGAAAGCTCTCAGTTTTTCCCATATCATTGAGGATATTAGCTGTGGGTCTTTCAATGTGGGCTTTATGATGTTGAGGAATGTTCCTTCTATCCCTACTTTGAGGTTTTTTTATTTTTTTAAATCAAGAATGGATGCTATATTTTGTCAAATGCCTTTTCTGCATCTTATGACAGGATCAATATAGTTCTTAACCTTTCTTTTATTAATGTGGTATATCATGTTGGTTGATTTGCAAATATTGAACCAGCCTTGAAGCCCAGGAATAAATCCCACTTGATCGTGTGAATAATTCTTTTAATGTGCTATTGAATTAGATTTGCTAGTATCTTGTTGAGAATTTTTGTATCTAGGTTCATCAGGGATATTGGCTTTCCATTTTAGTGGAGTTTTGGAATCAAGGTAATGCTGGCTTCAGAGAATGAGTTTGGAAGTTTTCCTTCCATTTCTATTTTTTGGAACAGTTTGAGAAGAATAGGCATTAACTCTTCTTTAAATGTCTGGTAGAATTCTCCTGGGAAGCCATCTGGCTTAGGACTCTTTTTGAGAGATTTTTGATTACTGATTCAACTTCTTTGCTGGTTATGGGTATGTTCAAATTTTCTAGTTATTCCTGTTTAAGTTTGGTAGTGTGTGAATTTCTAGGAATTTATCCATTTCTCCCAGATTGCTCTGTTTGTTGGCATATAATTTTTCATAGTTTCTCTTATAATTGTTTGTATTTCTGTGGTGTTTGTTGTGACCTCTTGTCTTCCATTCATGACTTTATCTACTTGGTTCCTTTCTTCTTTTTGATAAATCTGGGTAGAGTTTTATCAATTTTGTTTATTCGTCCAAAGAACTAAAATTTAGTTTCATTGATCTGTTCTACTGGGGTTTGTTTCTATATCATTTCTTTCTGCTCTCATTTTTATTATTTCCCTTCTCCTGCTAACTTTAGTCTTTATTTGCTGCTCCTTTTCTAGCTGTATATTTGGGACCTTTCTTGCTTCTTGAGATAGGCCTGAATTGCAATGTACTTCCCTCTTAGGACTACCTTTGCTATAATCCAAAGATTTTGGGCTGTCACATTTTCATTTTCTTCCATGTATTTTTTTTTATTTCTACTTTAATTCCCTGGTTAACCCACTCATTCTTTAGTAGGATGTTCTTTCACCTTCATGTATTTGAGGGCTTTCCAAAATTTTTATGGTTGATTTCAAGTTTCACAATGCTGTGACCTGAAAATATGCATACTATGATCTTCATCTTTTTGTACTTGTTGAGGGCTGATTGGTGACCCAGTATGTGATCTATTCTGGAGAATGTTCCATGTGCACTTGATTGGTGACCCAGTATGTGATCTATTCTGGAGAATGTTCCATGTGCACTTGAGAACAATGTATATTCTGGTGCTTTAGAATGAAATGTTCTGAATATATCTGTTAAGTCCATCTAGTCCAATGTGTCATTCAAAGCCATTGTTTCCTTGTTGATTTTCTGCTTAGATGATTTTTCCATTGCTGAAAATCGGGTATTAAAGTCTCCTACTATTATGGTATTATTATAAATGAGTTTGTGTTTGTTATTAATTCACAGAGCGAAAGTAAACCATTCATGGGGGCATTGGAGGTGGGCATTAAATGAAAACAGGATTAGCCAATGTTATTTGTTAGAAACTAAGTAACAGAGGGCTGTTATTCCATTCTCTATTGTGTGTGCTTAAAATTTTTAAAATAAAAAAAGGAAAAAGAAGAAGTCTCTGGATTCAGACTTTGGGTTCAATTTCCAGCTCTGCTGCTAACTAGTTTATGGACTGGACAGTAGAAGTTCATACCTCAAAGGAAAGTAACAAGGACTGAATGAGACAATGTGGATGAAGAGCTTCAAGCAATGCGATGGTTAAGTGCCATCGTAAGGTATTAGCCACGTTATCTTTACTTGATGCTCACTACGGTATGTTCATGAGATTTAATCTCTTTGTCACAATCCCCATCAAAATACCACCAGCATCTTTCACAGAGCAAGAATAAACAACCTAAAGTTTGTATGGAACCATGAAAGACCCTGAATAGCCAAAGCAGTCCTGAAAAAGAAGAGCAAAACTGGGGGCATGTGGGGAGCAGCTAGATCTCAGCTGCTTGGCCATTTGCTAGCCGAATTTGTCACTCCCTGAGGGGAGTTGCAAAATAGGCAGGGGAGCCAAAAGACCAAAGATCAACCGCCTGCAGGCAGGGTGGTATCGGCCCCTCAGGCACTGTACTAAAACACTTTAGTCCGTTCCTCTTTCACTCCAGTCTTAATCCCTTAACCCTGTTTCCTAGCAACTGACCTACGTCAGCTACGTTGTTTGCCCCGCCCTAAGAATATATATAAAAGACAGTTCTCTCAATAAACTCTCTCTCTTGCCTGATCGGAAACCATGAGTAGTGTCTTTTCTCTCTGCGTCTCCCTCTCCCGCCGCCCTGTTTTCTCTCCCTCCCTCAGGAAAAGAACCTACGAGGACTCACCGCCCCGCGGGCCGGAGCGGCCGGGGCGGCCGGGGCGGGACGCGACAGGGGCATCACAATTCTGGATTTCAAGCTGTATCACAAAGCTGTGATTGTCAAGACAATATGGTACTGGCACAAACACAGACACGCAGATCAATGAAACAGAATAGAAAACCCAGAAATGGACCTACAACTGTATGGTTAACTAATCTCTGTCAAAGCAAGAAGGAATATTCAATGGAAAAGAGACAGTCTCTTCAAATGGTGTTGGGAAAACTGGACAGCAGCATGCAGAAGAATGAAACTGGACCACTTTCTTATGCCACACACAAAAATAAATTCAAAATGGTTCAAAGTCCTAAATGTGAGACAGGAAACTATCAAAATCCTAGAAAACACAGGCAGTAACTTCTGTGACCTCAGCCGTAGCAACTTACTAGACACACCTCCGGATGCAAAGGAAACAAAAGCAAAAATGAACTACTGGGACTTCACCAAAATAAAAGCTTCTGCACAGTGAAGGAAATAATCAACAAAACTAAAAGGCAGCCTATAGGATGGGAGAAAATATTCACCAGTGACATATTGAATAAAGGATTAGCATCCAAAATCTATAAAGAACTTATGAAATTCAACACCCAAAAAATAAATAATCCAGTGAAGAAATGGGCAGAAGACAAGGCTAGACACTTTTGCGAAGAAGACATCCATTAGCTCACAGACACATGAAAAGTTGCTCAAAGACACTCATTATCAGGGAAATACAAATCAAAACCACAATGAGCTCCCAGCTCACACCTGTCAGACTGGCTAAAATTAACAACACAAGAAACAACAGATGTTGACAAGATACAGTGAAAGGGAAACCATCTTGCACAGTTAGTAGGAATGAAAACTGGTGCAGCCACACTAGGAAACAATATGGAGGTCCCTCAAAAAGTTAAAAGTAGAATTATCCTACAATCTAGCAGTTGCACTACTAGATACTGACCCAAGGATATAAGAACAGATTTGAAGCAGTACATGCAACCCAATGTTTATAGCAGCATTATCAACAATAGCCAAACTAGGGAGAGAGCCCAAATGTCCATCAACTGATGCATAAAGATATGGTAATTATGTGTATATACACTAACGTGCACACACACACACACACACACACACAAATGGAATATTACTCAACCATCAAAAGGAATGAACTCTTGACATTTGCAACAATGTGGACGGAGCTAGAGTGTATTATGCTAAAGAAAACTGAGTGAGTCAGAGAAAGGCATAAACTGTATGATTTCACTCATACGTGGAACTAAACAAAGAGATGAGCATATGGGAATGGGGGAAAAAAGAAGACAGAGGGAAATAAACCATAAGAGACTCTTAAATACAGAGAACAAATTGAGGGTGCTCAAGGGGAGGTGGATGCGGGGGATGGGCTAAACGGGTGATAGGTATTAGGAGGGGACTTGCAATGAGCACTGGGTATCCTATGTAAGTGATAAATCACAGAATTCTCCTCCCGAAACCAATATAGCACTGTATGTTAACTAACTAGAATTTCAGTAAAAAACTTTTAAATGACAGCAATAATCATCTTTTTGTCCAGTTTCAGACCTTTTAGAAGTATAAAGGTTTAGAAGTAAACCTAAGGAGAAATTTTAAGCTCTAAAAGGAAATTTATCAAGTCTCATTTCAATCTCATACACGTCACCTACGTTAGTCTATATTTTGGTGTAGAGTATGTGCAAGTTCTATGCATCATTCTGTAAAACAAAACACAACAAAACAAAACGCTTCGCCCACTAGAAAAAAATCTGAGAAGGAACACGTTCTGAGAAGTAGAATCGCTGAGATAGAAATGAGAGAGCTGATGTGGAAACAGTGAGTCACGCAACTATAATAATAGACTTTCCGTTCTTACGTTGTCTTCTAACTTGGTTCAGAACTTTGAAAACACGATGTCTATATAAACATATTTGGTGTCACCACTGACTCACTGAGCTTTTGGCAAGTCTGAGTCCCTCGTCTTTGAGGGGGAGAAATTGAATACTGAGTTCATACACTCCACCGGAGGACTCCTGTTCTTGCAAAAAGGCTTTCTCTCAAAGCGCATTACCTTGAATTCACACATTTGTTCCTACATCCCTCCAAATTAAACCTTATCATACGTCGCCAATGAGGAGGCTCCAAGTAACGGCCAAGGTCAGAGGTAACAGCATATGAAGACCACGTCGCCTCACATTCCAGTGGTGCACTGTCCACGTTCCGTTATCTGAAGGCATGTCTAGTCCACGGACTTTACCACAGCCAATGTTGCCTCCGAGTTCTCTCACAGCAGCACCTAACTGGTTAACGTGAATACCCTTGGTTTATTTACCCTTTGAGACTTGACAGAAGATAAAACTTTGTCATAAAATTACTAAGAAGGCACCGTCCAAAAATATACGAAATACAGAAAACCCACCCATAATGCCATCACCTCACCACATCGTTTTACTTTTTATTTCCCATTCCGACTAAACTCCTATTTTTGTTTATTTATTTTTATTTTAAAGAGAGTGAGTGAGCAGGGTAGAGAGGCAGAGGGAGAGGAGAGAGAGGCTCAAGCAGGTTCCACAATCAGCGCTGAGCCCAATGAGGGGCTGGACCCCCTGACCATGACATCATGAACTAGGCCAAAATCAAGAGCCAGACGCTCAACCTGCTGAGCCACCCAGGTGCCCCTAAACCTTGTACTTTTAAACCAAATTATTCCTTACCTTTCTCTTTTCCCCTACTACCCTCACTCTAGCTTTAGGAAAAGCTATGAATTGGAGAAGGATAAAATCCAGGAAGCGCCCAATGTGGGTGGTTCTTTCTAGCAGTGTGAGGTCTTTGCAAAATGGAATCTTCCCGGAATGCGGGGTCCCTGGCTCTGCCCACCTTCCCTGTTTGTGCTGCTCTTCTCAAGTGATTTGCTCTTCAGGTGGGACCTCGCTTGTTTGATCTTCAAACCCAGAACACATCCGCTCTCTTGTTCCCCTCATCCTTCACCGCTGATGTCTAAACTAAGTCTCTACCCACAAGTCAGTGATTCTCATTCCTGGATGCCCTTGAGAATCATCTAGTGCTTATTTTTATAAATTAGGTGCCCAGGCCTTCTACCAGACTGAGAATCACAATCTCTAGAACTGGAGTTTTTTAATCTCTCCCAGCGATCCAGAGAATCCAAAGGGTGAAGAACCATTGTCCCGGCGACCACAAGCGTCCTGGTTCGTCTCTCTAGCTCCATCTTCTCCTCTTACCACCATGGCCACCGTTCCCTCCATCTTTTAAAGAACAAAGCTCACGTAGGACAGATCTGTTTGGTTTCTGGCTTCCCCTATTCTTGCTCTACACACACTGGCCCGTTTCCCCCTGGGGTATGTTCTTTCCGGTACTGCCCCTGACCTTTTGGTTAGCCTTCCTACAGCAGTGGTTCCCAAACTTTGGCATGCATCGGAATCCCCTGGCGGGCTCGCCAGAACAGAGGTTTGCCAGCCCCACCCACCAACGCATAATGCAGTGATTCTGAGAATGTGTGTTTCTAACAAGTTTCCGGGGGACACTGACGTACCCGGTCAGGGGACCACAGTCATAAAATCACTGTTCCACGTCTGCTCATTAACCCTACAACTTGGACAGCACCTGGCAAGGTGATGCGGCTATGTAACCCCTCCTCCCCACAATCACCAACCAATTACTAACCCGTGTCTGAGTTACAATACGGTGATACCAGACAACAAAGCGATAGCTGCCTTGATTTTAAGGCAACTAAATCCAATAGAATCAGAGTTCAATGATTTCAGAGCTCACTATGAGCGAAACATGGTCCTGATTAGTAAAAACCTCACTGATTTTTCATAAGACATGTTATTAAGGTACGTTTTCTTGTGGGAACATACACTTCTGACCCTGATTGGAGAAGGGAATACCCTGCTCTCAGAACGACAGGGCTTGTCACCGAGGAGCTCTGTTCATAACGAAGAACAGTGCGTTCATATGAAACTCCAGTTCATAATGATGAGCTCTACCTCCCACTGACCTTGCTTCCGTGCGTTTTGGTACTAAATCATCTCTGCGTTAGTTGAGGGGGTTACTTTTAGTCCCCGAACCGGAATGCAAGCCGGGTAAGAAGAGGGCTCTGTGCTTTGATCCCAGGTAGGTGCCGGGCACGGGACAGGCACCCAGCCCTCACTGGCTGACTTACTCCATCGCTTCCCAACATGCCTTTCCCTCACTGGGGCTCTCTGGGGGGAGGCGGGGCCCGAACTGCAGACGCAGGTCTTGGCCAGGAGGAAACGAGACTTCCAAGTCAGCTGAAGGACTTGTGTCTTAGTCCCTTCTCCTGGATTATACGCTTGTCCTGGCTTCGTCTTACCTGGGTAACTGAGCTCGGACTGTCCCGTGTCGACTCACCAGGAGGAAACACCACGAACAGTAAGCTGGGGTTAGCGATAAACCCACGGTGTTACCAATAACAGCCCAAACTGGGGAAAAGAAGGGCTAGAAATTGAAAATAAAATTCTTTTTGTTCATTTGTTCATCTTCCTTAGATGCTCAGCCTATAGATATCCCTAGTAATTCCTTTCTAGATATCAAAACTGCATCCATTCCAGGCAGCAAGAGGGGAACCGGGGAACAAAAATCAAATATTCACATAACATACTCTCTTAGACTTACATGTTCATGGGTGACTCTCAGTAGTTATTAACACATCTGCAAGGGAGATTTCAACGAGTCTCAAAGTGATCATTAACTCTCATGTAAATTCTACCACACCGTTGCCAAATGATTCTAATTCATATTTTTATAACCTTTTTACCCAATTTTGTATTTTCCGAATGAGAACAATTATTTACCAAGGACTCGTGAAGGTGCTTTATGCGGCCACCGCGTAATGTCGCGGCTCAGCGGCTCCCAGACTCTTTGCCGCACTGGACCCAGTGTCCCTCAGCCGCCACTGCCCTCCGGTAAAGCCGCTGCCCCCATGCTGCCCATCCCCCCCTGCCTGAGTTGGCCACCTGCGCCTAACGATGGGGAGAGAGGAAACCGCGGATGAGGGTCCAGGAGCAAGGAAAGGAAGCGTACCAGTCAGGTGCTCACACTGCGCAGTCCTCACAATCCACGTGGAGCCCGTTCTGATGGAGAACGCAAACCTCACAAACCTGAGAAATGGAATGGGTAACAAGAGCAAAACTGGGCTGTTATTGAGAGGAAAGAAAAAATACGCGAGACACACTATGTAGGCCTTAGCACAAAAAATAAATTTAAATAGATGTAAATATTAGGTACTTTATAGGACTGGGGGGCTCAGTCAGTTGAGCATCCAACTTTGGCTCAGGTCACGATCTCAGTCTGTGAGTTCGAGCCCCACACAGGGCTCTGTGCTGACAGCTCAGAGCCTGGCGCCTGCTTCGGATTCTGGGTCTCCTCTCTCTGCCCCGCCTCTGCTCGCACACTCTTTCTCAGAAATAAATATTTTTTAAAATGTGTGTTATGGGCTCGCTGGCTCTCAGCATGGATCCACCACGCTGGGAAAGTCTGTGAGCCCGAGTTTAGGCCGCAGCGAGCCTAACCCCCTAATAAAGCCCTTTGCTTTTGCCAAAAAAAAAAATAAATAAATAAAAATAAAAAAATAAAATGTGTGTTACATACTTTCTTTTTTAAAATGACCCTTAAAACTTCTACTTTTAGCGAAAAGATCCACCTATAACTTTCCATCTTGTGACAATTTGTCAGTGAAAGATAAAATTTATGAATTTCTTCCCTAGACATAATTTAAAAAATTTTTCATTTATCCAAGATGTTAAATTTTATGCTTTGGTCAATACTTAAATGCTCTATAAAATGCATTTATAAAGCTCAAGATTTTCATGTAAACTCCATTTTACACCTAGAGAATGCTTCCTTTTTTATCTTTTTTAAAATTTATCTATTTCTGAGAAAGAGAGAGAGAGAGAGAGAGAGGGATGATGGGGGAGGGGCAGAGGAAGAGTGGAATAGAGAATCCAAACCAGACTGCACACTGCAAACGTGGACTCAAACTCACCAACTATGAGATCATGTAACCTGAGCGAAAGTCAGACACCTGACCAACTGAGCCACCCAGGCTCCCCCAGAACCCTTCCAAATGACGATGAACTATGGCCCGGATCTTAAGGACCCACCTCTGTGTGCTGTTCGCATCCTCTAGATGGAGAAGAAAACCTGCCGTGTTAGTGATCCACTAGCCCGGGGAAAGGCCAGAACGGCGTTCTTCTGAATTCCTAAGTGTCACCACATACTGGGGCAAAAGAGAATACACCAGTGATGTGACACAAGGTTCCCCACCTTCACCGCACTGACATCGTGGGCCAGATCGTTCTCCGTCGCAGAAGGCCCCTGTGGGCGCTGCGCATTTAGCAACATCCCTGTCTCTCTAGCTCACCCCACGCCAGCACCACCGTGCCGCCCTCCCAGAGGGGACACTGCCAGTGTCAGACCGTCTCTGGTTCAGAGCCCTTCTTATAAAGTGACAGGAGAATGAAGTCCCAAGACAGACGCTGTGGGGCGCCTGGGGGGCTCAGTCAGTTAAGTGTCAGACTCCCAATTTTCCACTCAGGTCATGATCTCATGGGTTCGGGACTTTGAGCCCCGTGTTGGGCTCTGTGCTGACAGCATGGAGCCTGCTTGGGATCCTCCCTCTCCCCCTCTCTCTGACCCTCCCCTGCTCTCTCTCAAAATAAATTTAAAAACTTAAAAAAAAAAAAAGTAAAAACCATGAGGCTGCAATTTCCTGGAAGTGGCAATTTGGTTTTTGCATTATCGCAAAGTTTCTCCCAAGTTTCACGTTTTCCTACTGGAATAACTTCCTCAAGGTACAAAGGACACTCCAGAGACAGGAAGAAGAGTTTATTTGACTGTCCAATTATTTTATTAAAAAAATTTAATTTCTGACAAAATAAAACAGACTTTTAGTGCCATAGAAACCTTCCGACACACACGAGGACACATCGTTACTGTGTACAGCGTCGCAGACACGTGTCTCCGGCTCCAAGCGCGGTGATGTCGAACACCCGCCCGCACCCAAGCCGTGGGGAGTTTCCGGGTTGGCGACTGTCTTCCTCGGCTTGGAAAACAAAGTATACAATTGAAAAATATAAATAAGACCTTCAAGGAGTTGAGAATCATAAAAATGCTTTCCGAAGTCCAGTCATCTGCCTCTTGGGGAACATTCGGGAGGCGTGAGGGCTCAACAAGCCAAGCGAAACCCTGTGGAGGTGCAGGGGCGAGTCTGCCAGGAGAGGCCCGAGGTTCACAGCTGGTCTCTCAAAAACGAAAGCTATTCTTACTGCGGCGGAACGTGGCTTCCGGTTCACAGGCCATTCTTCACCAGCTCGTGGACTCCATTCTCATCAATGATTAAAGGCGCATGGAACTCTTTATCCGCCACGTAACTTTCTATTCCCTGAAAGAAGGGTTGAAAGGAAACGGTTGGAAAATTGGTGGGCACTACTCGTCCAACACAGGACGCTGTGACTACACTAAAGATTTAAAGCATGAATGTCGGGGCGCCGGGGTGGCTCAGTCGGTTAAGCGTCCGACTCTGACTCAGGCCATGATCTCATGGTTCGTGGGTTCGAGCCCCGCATTGAATTCTGTGCTGACAGCTCAAGGCCTAGAGCCTGTTTCAGATTCTGTGTCTCCCTCTCTCTGCCCCTCCCTTGTTCACATTTGGTCTCTCTCAGTCTCAAAAATAAACAAACATGAAAAAATGTTTAATAAAATAAAATAAAGCATAAATGCCAAAAAGTTGGGTTGAGATGCAGAATTTAAATATTTTTCATGTTTATTTTTGAGAGAGAGAGAGTGAAAAAGCACACACGTGTGAGTGGGGAGGGGCAGAGAGAGAGGAAGACACAGAATTGGAAGCAGGCTCCAGGCTCTGAGCTGTCAGCACAGAGCCCAACATGAGGCTCGAACTCACGAACCCTGAGATCATGACCTGAGCCGAAGTCAGACACTTAACTGACAAATCACCCAGGCGCCATGAGATGCAGAATTTAAAGGTGGATAAAAATCTATTTAGTATACTTTTTAAACTGGGATTAATGAGAAGCATAAAATAAACAACAAAGAAAGGAAAATTATTCTGATTATATAATTTCTGCAGTTAATAAGATGTTAGTCACTCTTCCTACCCTCATGCCCAACACAGTTAACTTCCTCGGCAGCGTGACTGTCTCTGATGCTGGAACTAAGCAGGGGCTCTCCAGAAAAAATACCTCATGTTAGAGGAGTAGGAACCCCTGCGTCCCCCAGTCCTAAAAGTGAGAGTGCTAAGTGTGTGAACCAAATAACCCTTTGAGGGGAAAAATACACTGCATTTTACAAAGCCAGACAGCCCATAATACAGAGACAATCTGGCGGTGGTAGGAGGCGGGGAGAGCAAAGTGGGTGAAGGGGAGCGGCAGGTGGAGGCCCCCAGCTGTGGAATAAGTCACGGGGGCGACAGGCGCAGCCTAGGGGACACAGCCAACGGCCCATCAGTAGCGCTACAGGGTGACAGGTGGCGGCTACAGCCTGTGAGCACCGTGGGCTGCACAGGCTCGTGGATTCACGAGTCGTGCACCTGAAAACGACGCAACACTGGGTGTCAACTATATTAAATTTAGAAGAAAAAAAAGCTAGATGACTTATCTAAAAAACAAAGCCAACTTTTCTGGAAGACCACTACATTTCAATGTGTAAATGAAATGGACTAAATATTAAATATTCTGTCTATGGGAACTAACCCAATTGTGGGACAGACGCAAAGCCGTAACTGGGATTTTCAAAGGGAAGAACTGGGAACAGACGCAACCTCTTTTCTCAATCCCAGGATGAGGAGGGCAGAACAGTCTCAGAATCAGAGGTGTCTGGGTGGCTCAGCTGGTTAAGCATCCAACTTCTACTCAGGGCATGATCTCGCGGTTCATGAGTTCAAGCCCTGCATCGGGCTGGCTGCTCTCAGCACAGAGCCCACTTCAGACCCTCTGTCCCCCTCTCTTTGTACCTCCCCCACTTGCCCAATGCTCTCGATCTCAAAAATAAATAAATATTTTTTTAAATTAAAATAAAAGCAGTATCAGAATCCTACTTTTAAAAGGGTAGGGGAAAAAAGCAAAATCAGACTTACTTCTCCAGCATAGGAGATTAGAGGAGAGATTTCACACTGAATTGGTACATCATTGGCGTCCTTCAAGCTAAGGAAAGAAAGCAGACATGTTACAGGTTTTGCTTCTCAATGTTACTGCCAAAGCGGAAGTACAGAGCACCCCTTTCCTCGGAGAAGCTTGCGGAAACCCAACTCTCCCTTTAACAAACAGAATAGGCTCCGTCCTGACGGCCACCAGACTCCCTGAGGGTGAAGCTAACGGGAACCCGTCACGGTCCGGACGACACCAGGCAGGGCCGATGCCAGTAACTACCCGCCGGCCTTCAAGTGCTGCACCTATAATGTTACACCTATCCGCTAACGCACAGCACGTGTTTTATCATCGCTAAGTGGGATAAAGAAGGGGGTGTTTAGAGAATACATACTATGGTCCAGGCCCACTGCTAAGTACTCTGAATCCTTCATAGTTCACCTTGACCCCTGCCTTGCCCTTGAGAGTTAAGCACTAACAGGGACAAACATTCTAAAGCTGTGCTGTCCAAATACACTGGCCACCAGCCATATGGAGTTACTTACACTTAAATTTTTTCAATTAACTAAAATTCTAAAATTCAGTTCCTCGGTCACAAAAACCACATTTCAAGTGCTCAGCAGCTGTGAATGGCTAATAACTGCCCGATCGGACGGCAAAATGTAGAGCATTCCCTCCACCACAGAAAGTTCTGCAGGAACAGCGCTGTTCTAAAGGTCAGTTTACCTCCCCGGATACATTTTCTGCACAATCCAAACCTCCTGGATGAGCTAAGCCAATTTATTCAATGTTTCAAAGTGTTTCTTTGCTACTCTGACCAAAGTCTCTCCTCGAAGAGCTAAGGCAGAATGCAACCCAAGCAAAGACAAGGTCAAAGTCACCATTTGCTTCCTCTAGGTCACATTCTAACATATACAGCCACCCACAGCCACCAGATCCTGAGTTGCTAAGTTTCTAAAGTTTTTAATATAAAAGTCAATAAGTAGCATTTTTAATATCGCTTAAAGGCATGAGCCCTCTAGGTTTTTCCACAGATAGGATAGAGAGCACACAAAAACTAGTCTTTTACAGCCTCGAATGGTAGCTCTCCTGTGTTTTCCCAAGTATGTATCTGAAGCTTTGGTGGGTGGAGTCAATAAAATCACAGGGCGGTGCCCACGCTTCCTCGTCTATCAGACCATGTGGCGGCCCCTGGGGGGCTCAGTCAGCGGAGTGTCCAGCCTCAGCTCAGGTCATGATCTCGCAGTCGGGGGGTTTGGGTCCCACATCGGGCTCGCTGCTGTCAGCCTGTCAGCACAGAGCTCGCTCGGGATCCGCTGTCCCCATCTCTCTCTGCTCCTCCCCCGCTGGGGAGCTCTCAAAAGTAAATATCAACAGTAAACAAACAACCACGTAGCTTGAGTTCAAGATGTTCTAGATCCTTCTCCAACTTGTCCTGCTACTTTCCACTCAAACCACTCAGTGGCACGTGCTTGGGATTATTCCCGGTCATTCTCAACTACGGCCAAATAAAAATCTGGACTATCTAAATTATACCCATCCTCCAAGATTCAGAGCAAGCTCTAACTTTCCTTTGCTCTATCTAATAGCAATTACTTTCATTTATTTATTTATACAAAAAATTTTTTTGATTGGTATGTGCCAGGTCACTGCCTCCTCAACAATAATAAATTATGACGTATGTCGTACATTTCACACACCCACACGCACTGCCTGACGACCTCACCTAACCCCTACGCAGCCTGCCCTGCCAGGAGGCCGTGAGCAAGGACTCCGCACTCTCGAGGCCGCGGCAGCGCCGCGGGTCTGGAGCAGGCCTGCCCCTCTTGGCCGGCTGAATGAATACATGAACCATGGAGGCAGACGCCAACGGACCAACTTGGAGAAAAGACGAATGAGAAGATGGGATCTGCGTGAGATTCTATCAAGAGAGCTCAGACACCTGGCCCGACCCTCTGGGGCAGCTTGGAGTCACATGAAACTCACGGGAAAAGCAAGGACCCGCCTCGCTGAGAAGACGCACACAACAGCCCAGCCCCCCAGAACCGGAGAGGAATCCGGGGGGCCGCCATCGGAAGTGGTTTTGAACCCAAGGAACACAGAGCTGACCTTAAAATAACTCCACTTCGTGCACCACAGAGATACCTCAAGAAACGATTAGAACACATTTTGAAAATGAGGAAGGTCACTTTTAATGAAGCTGGACGCCCAGAGGAGGAAAGACAGAGGCTCCCGTCACCAAATGCAAAATCGCACATCGGCACCTCACAGCCGTGACAGTGCTGTCCCCCGATTCTCTGGCCAAGCGCACTCTGGGTGACTAACTGCTCCGCAGTTAGACGCAGGCGTTAAGACGAAAAATGAAAGTAATGTCACGTGGTCAAGACTCTGCACCCGTCCCCATTCTTTCAGCGTGTCTCCCGCTGTTGCCTTTTACACAAAGTACTTCCTCCTCCTCTCTCGCTTTCAAGGAACCTTTTTCTACTCCCTGGGGACATCCTTTAGAGATAAGGATTTCAGTGGGCACGATTTTATTTCTAAGTCCAAGATCTCTCGTGGGGCCCAACTTTGATTTCAGTTTAATTACTCTACAAATGGCTAAAATGACCTCAGTGGGGAGAAAAGTACTAAATAAAAGAACCCAAACAGGAGCTAATGTTTAAGTTATTATGTACCTCAGCTGAGGTAGCTGGATGCGGACTTCTGCTGTATCATTAAGGCACTATTCCACTTCTGAGGTTAAACGCTGTGGCTCGGGGCACCTGGGTGGCTCAGTCAGTTCGGCCTCTGACTTCGGTGCAGGTCTCGATCTCTCAGCTCATGAGTCTGAGCCCCGCATCAGGCTCTCCGCTCCCAGCACGGAGCCTGCTTCAACTCCTGTCTCCCTCATTCTCTCCGCCCCTCTCACATGCGTTCTCTCTCTCTCGCTCTCAAAAAATAAATAAACATTAAAAAAAAAAAAGGCTGGGGCGCCTCGGTGGCTCAGTCGGTTAAGCCTCCGACTTCGGCTCAGGTCAGATCTCATGTTCGTGGGTTCGAGCCCCGCGTCAAGCTCTGTGCTGACCACTAGCTCAGAGCCTGGAGCCTGCTTCCGGTTCTGTGTCTCCTTCTCTCTCTGCCCCTCCCCCTCTCATGCTCTGTCTCTCTATCACAAATAAAATAAAACATTTAAAAAAAAAAAAGGCTGTAGCTCAGTAAGAAGGATATTTTGGGTCAGAAATCCATTTCTTAAATTATAAAAGCACCCTGCTTCCACGTTTTACAAATGGTGGATGGGGGAGCGCCTAGGTGGCTCAGTAGGTTGAGCGTCTGACTTCGGCTCAGATCATGATCTCACGGTTGTGGGTTCGAGCCCCACATCGGGCTCTGTGTTGACAGCTCAGAGCCTGGAGCCTGCTTCAGATTCTGTGTCTCCCTCTCTCTCTGACCCTCCCCTGTTCGCTCTGTCTCTATCAAAAATAAACAAAAATCATTAAAAAAAATTTTTTTTAAATGGTGGACGGGACAGAAAATAACAAAGTGTTCCGCATCCCAGTTCGCAAAGGCAAGACGGGCAACAGTCGCCCAAGGTTCCTGTAAGAAACTAGCCGAATCTGTGAGTACACTTCCTTGTCATGGACAAGGAGACACCGACTCTGACAGGGACCTGTCTCTGTAGGGAAAAGGTGAGTGACACAGGCAGAAAAATAAAAAACTTTTTTAATTCACAAGGACAAAAATGACACCCTGTGACTCTCCTTCTGAGAGAACTCCCGTCTCCAGCTCCTCTGTCCCAAACATTTCCCAAATTACCGCCAACACTTCAAAATTCAAACTAACCCCAGTCACTTTTCAAATGTAGCGAGAACATCAGGCCGTCTCTTTAGCTGTAAGAATAATGGCTTTTCCAAACTCTGTCCACACCCAGATGAGAGAGGATACGTGTTACTTCTGGCTACAAACTATCTGCCATCAGACACGAAGCCTCCTTCTGTGGGCGCAGGATAAGGACTGACTAGAATTAACCCACAGAAGGGAGCTGTCGGTGCGAGACGAGAACCGTCTTCTCCACGCGAGGAGCCACCAGACACGCCGGAGGCAGTTATTACACTGAGAGCACGTCTCCCGTTCAGTGAGACGCCTCTCCAGAATGCTCTTTCTCTCCGCTTAGGCTGGCCTCTGGCTCGACTTGCGCTCCGGGCCTGTCACCGGCCCGAGACCTTCCCCGTCACTAGTAAGTGTGTCACTGCAGGCTCACACGTCCACGGTCGGTTCTTTAGTAGAGCATGCTCCCCGTTTCCAGCATGCACGGAGACTCTGAGTTAGTGTCATCCCAACAGACACCTGCCACCGGCTAAGCACAGGACGCCCCGCCACAGCTCGGCCATCCACCCGCCCGGGCGGCCAGAGGCAGAGCACTAAGCTACGAAGGCCAGTTAGTAGGAGGGAAGCGCGGCCCCGTCACCATGCGCCGCGGGCGGCCTGGGATATTTACTTGAGGTTGGCAGCAGCCGTGGCGGTCTCTGACTTGCCATGGGTAGCACTGCTATGTAGGAATAAATAAGCATTAATGGGGATGGAGAACAAATCACACAGAAACAATGACCTGGAAATGCAAAACACACTTGGCTGGAAGGCATGTATTTATGGTGAGGAAATCGGAAGGGGTAAAACAAAACAAAACAAAACAAAACAAAAACAAAAAATGAACTCCACTGCCAGTGATGAGGCACGAAGGACAACCTGACAGGCCAAGGGCAAACCGGTTGATGGAACAGAGTCTGAACGGGGGTCGGGCTGCGATGCAGCTCAGGCGCCTGCCTGTAAAGCAGGCTCCGGACCGTCAGCTGCTGGATGTTCTAACGGCCCCAAGGCCTCATCCAGCCCTTCTGAGCACAGCCGGCCATTCGGCCTTCAAGAACCTAAGTTACACGGCAGGCTGTTCTTCACGCGAGCGCATAAAGAGCAAATGATTTTGAAGGCGGTAATTCTAGGCGCCAGTGAAGGTGTTATCATAGAACACAAGAGTCAGCTTAAAAGCGCTTTCTCGGGGCACCTGGGTGGCTCAGTCAGTTAAGCGTCCGGCTTCGGCTCAGGTCCTGATCTCACGGTTCGTGGGTTCGAGCCCCGCGTCGGGCTCTGTGCTGACAGCTCAGAGCCTGGAGCCTGCTTCTGGTTCTGTGTCTCCCTCTCTCTCTAATGCTCCCCTGCTCGCGCTGCCTCTCTCTCTCTCAAAAATAAATAAAAACATAAAAAAAAAAAAGGCGCTTTCTCTTAGACCTCAACAGCTAGAAGTGCCTTCTTGTTTTTTTTAACTTTTAAAATCCCAAAGCATTTCTAAAGCCTGAGAATCAGTGGATGCCAGTGCCATCCCTTCCCGGCGCCTCCCCCCCGTGACAGTGAAGGAGCCTCGGTCCCGCATCTCCCAGGTCGCAGGCGGGCGGGTCTCTGGTGGGGAGTCGGGGCAGGGGGTCTCACAGATGGCACTGGGAGTGAGGCCCCGGGCACAGGAGCGGCAACAAGCAGTGTCTCACGCTGCGGCGCGGTGCACCCCAGCGGGCTCTGCCCACGCAGCACCCTGGCCGGACTCCCTGCCGACCGCCCTTCACCGAGAGTCCTACACGGACACGGTGGACGCGTGTCCAAAGCGAGAGATTCAGAAGCAATTCCTCTTCACGGGGAAGAAAAGCGATCACTCTCTACGCAGGGGGCACAAGCGGCCGTGTGAAACCCACTGGAGCAGCTGCCCCGCCGACGCTCTGCGCTCCGAACAAAGATCTGGGACTGCGACAGAGGGGTGGAGACAGGTCCAGGAAGCATCCGCGCACAGAGACCAGACACTGACTTACCGGGGAATGGCCGGGAGGCGAGAGCCATTTTCGTCGACGAAGTGGCCCCCAGCGTTGAGGACCCAGCAGTGGTGAAGGGACAGCAGGGCGTGCCGCGCGGTCGTAGGGTTGTCCTTCCCGTTCTGACTGTCCGCGTTCTTGAGCGGGGAAAACTCATCTTCACGCAGCACCTCATACACCACAAACTTCCTGCGGTGGAGCCACACAGGAGCCCCTTTATCACCAGGTTTGAAACCGCAAACGCAGCTCTGAGCCGTGTCTACGCAGCTGAGCCCTGGCCCTCGACAACAGCCAACCTCAACCCAGGTTCAGACGGACGCGGAAAGAAACCATGCTCGTCCCCAGACTGAAGCTGGGATTCTGTTCTCCAGCGCAAAATGAGAACCTGTTTTTCACCCAAACTGTAAAACACTTCATCTTAAGTCAGAAAGGTCAGAAATCTTAATGCAAAACCCCATTCGTGTCTGTTCTGGGGGTGGGGAAGGGGAGGAGGCAAAAAGGGATGACTCGGGAGAGCACAGGGGATGAGGAGTCTTACACAGCTCATCCGTCTTCTGCATTTTTACACCGGCCAAATTCTGAGCCACCCACCTCAACCTCGAACGGGATCTCCGATGGAGAGCTAGAGGATTGAACGTCACCTTCTCTGAAACACGTCCTTAGAGGTAAGACAGTGGCCCACACACAACCTGGGCCACTTCTCTAGCTCAACCTTTTGAGTCTCACAGGCAAAGTAAGTGACAATTTTAACAAAATTTAACAATTTTGCAGGAGAGGCGGACGATGGACTAACTGGCGTAAAGAACACAGGCTCACGGGCGACTCAGCCCGTTGGGCTGGTGGTTTCACGTCAGAGGACGAAAATGAATCTAGCCGGACATCCGCGGTCAAAACGCCACACCTCACACACACGCTCCTGAGGGTTTACTAAAAGCACTGACGGAGCGACACTGACACAGGAAAAGCAACATTTCCAGGCCTGTAGCTACTCTGCTCAAAACGTACTTTGCAAACTGGAAGATGTCAAAGACGAATTTTTCCATCTTTATTCCATTTGGTTTGTCCGGCTTAATTAGCTGCCCCTGGGAATCCACATATGGGATCTTCTTCTGAGCCACATGGTGCTGCAACTGAGGTTCGTAAATACTGAGGAGGAAAAAGAAAAAGAACAAAAAGATAATCACTTTGCGAAGGTGAAATGCCAAAAGAATCTGGTCATCACCCTCAGGCACGCGTGCACCCACGACCCTTGCTTGGACTGTCCAAGTGAAGTGCAGGGGTGAAGCTTGGGCTCATATTTAAACAGTAACCGGACAGACTCCCTGTGCCCCTCGCTAATTTTAAAAGAATCTGAAAGCCATCTCCTCGTTAAAGAACACACACCACCCGGCTCACACCAGTGTCTCTCCCACAACTTCCGTGTCTTCCACAAAAGGTTCCGCTCTTTGCCCCCACCCTTCCCCACCGAGAGCCCCCAGGGTGTGGGACGGGAAGGTGAGGATTCACGGTTACGATGGACGAATCACTGACACAGCTACGAACAGCAGAGTGGGACGGGAGAGACTCCGGAACCGGAGTCCACGCTCTAGAGTAAAGGTAAGAAACTTCTTGAAACGTAAGCCATCGTCACGAATGTCTAGACGCCATCAGGTGAAGAAGCAGGCGGGGAGGCTGTCCTCCCCTCCACAGAGCGGCAGTTAAAGTAGCTGTTACTTTATGCCTTTGCCCCACATGCTGACCTCCACCCAGACCTCGGGCTCTTTTTCCTTTACTGGTTCTGAAATGCCCCCTGGGAGCCAGCTGCCCTTGTGGGGGCGGCCTTCCAAAGCTACCGAGGACCCGCATCTAGCAGCAGAACTTGTGCTTCGGTGGACGCAGGGCAGACGGGCTCCCACCGGTCTGCACCCTATCACGTGAAAGCAACAGCGCAAGAGAAATTTCCCCTCGATAAAGGTGATCCTCGGGGGAGATGAAGCCGCAGAGTACGGCCTTGGGCGGCCGGCCCCCTTCTCAAGGGACTTAGTTCCTGATTAACGACAGAAGACGACACTTTGAACGCCCGCGTCTTGCTCGTACTTGACGACGTCTCTCAGGAACGGCACGGTGAAGAAGTGGTTAGCGATGTTGCCCGCGTTGAACAGCAGTCGCCCGTCGGGGCTGCGCTTCTGGGCCGTCGCCAGGGAGATCTCGCTGTATTCCACCACCTGGTAGACGCCATCCACCCGGCAGACCACGCCCACAGGCTCCGTAGGGTTCGTTTTCTCTACCACCTGCCCAGAGAAAGACAGCAAGCAGGGAAAGTTGGAGACTTGCCACGTGCAAAAGCCGCATCTATGGTTTTGCCTGTATGGTCTTGAACTCAGGAGGAGCCTTCAACTGCAGACAGCCACCCACCACCTTCGTGTTCTCTGACAGACTGTCCAATCGGAAATGAAGCCAATGGTCTCCTTCCTGTTTATCACCTAACTGAACCGCCGCACAGAAATGCCGTCACACATACAGAGCCCACAGGAAATCACACTTGACTGGGAATTAGTAATTAGGAGTCTGCTTCCCCCCATATACCTTATTTTAATTAATTTATCCTTAACAACACTCAACTACTTTGAGAATCAATGAAATGAAATTTCTCTGATATTCATTCACACAAAAATAAGGCATTTTGTCTCTCATCTGTCCTGCCTGAATAATTATTTCATTTGAAGATGGTGCTTCTTTCGTTTTCATTCATGAATACAGAGTGTTCCTCGTTTTCCCAGGGCTCGGCGTGGAAGCAGGGGCACTAGGGCAGGCAGGTCGCTGGGATTTTTCCTTCAGAAAAGCCCATCCGAAATTTGTGTTTTGCTTATTAGACTTTGTTTGAAGTTGATTCTATGTCTTAAAAAAAGGTTTGAAAACCCATGATTTAATCATCTGTCACTGGCTCTAGGCTGGGGGGAGCGGAGAGAAAGGTATACGCCAAAATCACAGGGAAATGTAGATTACGTAATCTTAAAAAAAACAACCAAAAACCTCACAAGTGATTCTGATACCCCCTCACCCTAACCCAACACATCCCTGACCTGAATTAAGTGTTCAGAAGGAAATTACAGAAGAACGGCGTGCACCACACTGAATAAAATCAAGACTCAGAGGAGCTGAATACCCAACAGAAGACTCAAACAGCAAGGAGTATTTAAAGATACTGCTGTCTGCCCTGGTCGACTAACATGCTTAACCCAGCACGCTCTGGGGTCGTTTGTAAAATCTGTCCCCAGACTGAAAAGTCCATCCTGAGCATACATGAAACCGTATCTGAAATGAAAGCTTTTCCTCCGCAATTGATTTCTTAAAATAAACCCGGCCAGCGGCATCCCGTCCAGACAACGGACGCCACCGCTGAGGACCTGGTTTACACGGCAAGTAGCAGGACTGGCAGGGGGCCGAGCTCGGTGAGGCAGGGCTACCTGGGACGGAAGTCCGCTGTGTGGTCTCACTGTCCGCCACCCGGAAGGGGCACACCGTTCAGTGAAAAGGAACTTGCTACCAAGGAAGTGGATTAAACTGGGGGAAACATACAAGAAAATGATTGCCATCAATCACAGGCCTATTTGCAATTCTCGACCATCAGGCCCTCAGCCCTCACCACCTCCACTGTGCGGGGGGGGGGGGGGGGGGCGCGTTCACTAGACACGAAATTTGGAATTGAGTCCGCGCTCTCCCATCTACACGTGCACACGATTTTCCAGTCACTTCTATAACCCCTACTCCTGACAGCGCCAGAAAAGAACCTGAGCATGTGTGCATCCTTCGGTGAAAGATGTACCTCTAGGACAACCCTGCCCCTCCAGATGTTATCAAGGTCTAGATCACAGAAGAAAGCATGTGTAAGCCAGAAGTCAGTCTGCATTACGCAGAAAAGTTACACGGCACAAAATTCAGAAGTTTGCTTGATTTTCTCCAGGTAAATCCTGAAAAGCTGAGTTCAAAGCACCACTTCAAGCTCAAACTTACCGTAACTGCTCTTCGGACTGACTTTCGATTAACAACTGGTCCTGCCCTGGGCGCCCAGGGGGCTCAGTGGGTGGAGCTCAGGTCATGATCTCATGGTTGATGAGTTTGAGCCCCGTGTCAGGCTCTGTGCCGCCAGCTCAGAGCCTGGAGCCTGTTTCGGATTCTGTGTCTCCCTCTCTCTCTGTGTCTCCCCTGCTTACATTCTGACTCTTTCTCTCAAAAATAAACATTAAAAAAAATTTTTTTTTAAAAACAGCAGTGGTCCCTGCCCTCTTAGCTCTGTCCTGAGAACCGCTGCTCCGCTCCAAGTCTCTTCTCAAGCCTCTCACTCCATGAAGAAGACTAAGCTCCTCAGTTCACAGACAGAAGCCTTTTAAAGAAGTAGGGAAAAGAATCCTACTATTGCACTATGAGTAACTCCTAACTCAGGTGTTCTTAAAAATATGTGTTGATATCTTGGTTTTTCAACTAAAATAAAGAGGGAGGGAGAGCAGATTACATAAACGGTTTCTACCGTTTCTAAAAGCCTTTAACACATACTGGTCTTGTGACAACTTGGCTCCTTCTGATTACGTATTCACTCACTGACTGGCTTCTGCGTTATGTGCCAGGTGCAGAACTGAGCAGGAAGACAGAGAATCCCGGAAGACCCACAGGTGGTGGTGTGGCCAGACGGGTTACACTTGAATCTCTGTGTGACCGTATACTCACAAACGGTAGCACATCTACTTTCAAGTTTGTTAAGATGTCAGCAAAAATAACGCAATCAAGAGTTTGGCTTTATAATGTGAAAAAAATACGAGAACTAGGAGTTGGGACACATGAATTCTAATCCTGCTCCCGTTAACGGGATGAAGGGCCTTGAGCCTGGAACTCACTCACGACTGGAACTCTGGGTGCTCCTTTCTGAGATCACTCGGTTGACAACATGATCTCTGAGGTTCTTTCCAGGTTCACCGCTCAGATCATACAAAATTTAAAACTGACTTGAAGCTCAGAGCAGTAAAATTAAAGTTTCTGTCTTAGAAGGAAGAGTGACACCAAGCGGAGCAAAGTCAGAAATACAGTCTAGTTTGGTTTTTTTTAGGCTCAGCTACTTAAAATGCCCTGTTTCGATTATAATCTAATAACCACTTACAATACAGCACAGATGCAGAGTATCAGAACAGAGAGAGGTCTTAAGTAACGAAATCAACTTTTTATTTTCAGAGTCGAGAAGAGTCCTACTGGGTCTGCCTGGTGGTTTAATCTCTCAAAGCCCGCACTGGTGAGTCTGAAAGTTCAGCTTTTATGACTTTCCATTAGATTTACAGATCGATTTTAAGTGAAATGACATCTTTATAACAGAAAGCCTCCAACCATGGCTTTGGTATGCTTTTCGTGGTATGCTTTTTAAATCCAAATATTTCAAATTTATATCTAGTCTACTTTGGGTCAGAAGCCTGTATTCTATGGTTTTTGCTTTTGGCAGAAAGGTCTTCCCTTCATGCCACTATTTTTTTCTTCTAACATCTTTATGGGCTTTTTTTATATTTAACTTTGTAATCTATTTAAAATTGATTTTGGCATGAGCTTTGAGGGAAGGATTTTACTTTATTTTCAGCCAGTTATCTCCTTCATTTCCCCCACCGACTTGAAAATGCCACGGGTTTACATAGAGCGTTTTTTTCCCTATTTATTTATTTATAAATGTTAATTTATTATTGAGAGACAGCACATGAACAGGGAAGGGGCAGAGAGAGAAGGAGACACAGAATCCAAAACAGCTCCAGGCTCTGAGCTGTCAGCCCAAGCCCAACATGGGGCTCGAACTCACGAACCACGAGATCATGACCTGAGCTGAATTCGGACACGGCTAACTAACCCACCCCGGCGCCGCCACACAGAGCGTTCTTACATGTATGTGGGTTGATTTCTGACTGCTCTATTCTGTTCCATCAACCCGTCATTCCACTCTGGTTTCAACACTACCTCCTATTTTTTATTTACAACCCATTTTAACAGCTGGTAGACTGTCTCCAACCCTCCTCCCTCTTTTTCACCTTTTCTCACCATTTTCTTGGCCATCTCTACATGTTTTTTCTGAACTTTACGATCATTCTGTTAAGTGATCCCCAGTCTCACTGGGACTTTGACCCAAATTGTGTTTAACTTTAATTGGTGAGAACTGATACTTTCACAGATTTCCAGAAAAAGAGTATTTATATTAATATTTTAAAATCTTCCGGAGCGCTTTCATGCTCTCTACTTTTCCCTCGATACACTACACGTTTTGCTCACTGCCGTAAAGACACGTCTCCCGTATCACCATCTGTGCAACTAAACAACGCTGAGAGGACTGCGGCAGGGCCAGGCTCGTCACGTGGCGTCACAGACCTCCCTCCTCCCCTTCCCCTCTGTCGTGGTGCGAGCGTATTATGCTGATGGCTGCTAAGCAGTTAGCAACCTCCTTCACTGCCCTTATCTGCACATTTCCATCCTGATCCTAAGACGAGCAGGAGGGAGCTCATCAGATGCCTCGCTGAAATCCGCACCTGCCGGTCCCGCCACACTTCCCTTCCCTCCGACTCCAGCGACCTGGTCATAGGAAGAAAACAGGCTAATCTGATCAAAAACAACTTGATCTTTAAAAAAAATTTTTTTAGTGTTTGTATATTTTTGAGAGCAGGGGAGAGAGAGAGAGAGAGAGAGAGAGAGAAAGACAGAGAAGGGCAGGGCAAAGAGAGAGGGAGACAGAATCCGAAGCAGACTCCGGGCTCTGAGCCATCAGCACAGAGCCCCATGTGGGGCTCGAACGCACAAACCATGAGATCATGACCTGAGTTGAAGTCAGACGCTTAACCGACGGAGCCACCCGGGCGCCCCAAATACAACCTGCAATCAGTGACTCCATCCCGGGCCGAGTGATGATCACTGGCTTTCCCAAACACTCACAAATCGCCCGCACACAAGCCCAGAACATGATTTCTAGCATCAAATGCTGCCAACTCAAGAGAAACAGTAGGTCAGGGGTACTTTAGTTTTTTGAGCGAGAAATGGTTCTAAGACATTCCAGTCACCGGAACAATTCTAGTTGGAGTCCTGGAGCATGTACTCGGACAGCAGATCCACTCAGAGCCTCGCTTCGGCTGAGAAGGGTGTTACCTTTGCCCCACAGTCCGCTCCCTTCTGGATGCAGAAGCCGATGAAGCGGGGGTCCGCCACCTTCACCAGGATGTTGTCCACACAGTAGACGTGAATGCTCCAGATGCCCCTCCGCTCCATGTCCGCCACGATATTCTGGGCTGCGAGGGCCCGGTAAAGACCGCCGTTCCCGTCTGGGAGATGAGACAGCCCGTGAGGAGCACACCAAAACCCAGCAAGAAGGTGACCCGAAATCGTTCCCTGGGTCAATGCCGTCAAACTGCGGTGACCGGCTCCGCAAAGCAGCTTTACGTCACAGGGTCAAGGAAAGTAAATCCCCGTGAGGAAGAGTGGGGGTGTCGATATTAGACTACAGGACTCTGAAAGTAATTTAGCGGAAGTATCGAGAGAGTAACATTAGTAATGCGGAGCCAGGCAACCCACAGACCATACTTTTCTTTTTAACTCAGCCCTTTTTAGCCTATAGCACATGGTGAAATATAAGATTATTTATCAAATAATGATTGTTTCATAACATTTCAAGTTTTACTAATATTTGGGGTTTTAAATTTTCTTTAATGTTTGTTTATTTTTGAGAGAGAGAGAGACAGAATATGAGCAGGAGAGGGGCAGAGAGAGAGGGAGAAAGAGAGACACAGAATCCGAAGCAGGATCCAGATTCTGAGCTGTCAGCACAGAGCCTAAGGTGGGGCCTGAAGCTACAAACCGTGAGATCATGACCTGAGCTGAAGTCGGATGCTTATCCACCTGAGCCCCCCAGGCGCCCTGAGTTCCGCTAGTATTTGTATGATTCGAGTCAGCTCTGTATGTACAAGGCCACCACTAACAACCTCTCCCATATCAAAAATAAAAATGCACGAGCATTTAATGCCAAATAAGTTGTTAGGAAGCCAGGTTAATATGAAGGTCAGATTTAAAATAAATACAGGTAAAAGCCTATTCTTTTCCCATCTATTTTCAGTGTTGCTTTAATGTACTTCTTCCATCAACACCCTCAGCCTCAGCTTAAAAATGCTGACAACCCTAGGGCTCCTGGGGGGCTCAGTCGGTGAGGCATCCGACTTTAGCTCAGGTCATGATCTTGCAGTTCACGAGTTAGAGCCCTTCGTCGGGCTCTGTGCTGACAGCTCAGAGCCTGGAGCCTGCTTCAGATTCTGTCTCTTCCTCTCTCTCTGCCCCTCCCCTGCACTTGCTCTCTTTCTCTCTCTCAAAAGTAAACATTAAAAAAATTTTAAATTAAATAAACCATAAAAAAATTTTAAATTGGACAACTTCACAAAAATAAAGCTAAAAATAAAGTCTTCCATAATTAAGTAGGAAAAAAAGATTAAGAGGAAATGAAACCTGTAACAGGAGACTACCACTGTTAACACTATTATTTATCTCCTTTCGGCCTTTCCTCCAAGTAAAGATTCACAGGGACACGAATAGTCAACACGGTTGTTTTTCTGGCTGGGCTCACAGGGCCGCTGCATGCGTCCACACTGGCAGCGCGCCGCCCGGGTCGAGGGTCCCCTGCACGCTGGGGTGCGCACACACCACCCGCAGGCGCACGAGCCGTGGCCCCAGACGTCCTGGGCGTGCGGCCTCACGCTTCCCACTGCCCCACTTAACCTCCTGAAACTACCTCTCTGTGTCAGTCAGCATCTCCACACAGGTGTTTTATTGCAGTGTGAGGATTATTACTCTAGATAAACACACTTTAACCTCTTAGCTATTAACCAGCAAATGGCTCCCAATCTTCCCCTGCGAAAAGTACTGGAGCCACGAGCCTGCTGATGTGAACGCTGGGAAAGACCCCGAGTAGCTGCACGCCGGCCAAGCCGCTCTCGCGGGCACACATCCAGTGTGAACGCGTGTCCATGTCACCCGCGGGCTTTTTAATCATTACCAAACTGCAATACAATTTTAAATATTATTAATTTTTTAACATCCAAATCACCAGGGTGCCTGGGTGGCTCAGCTGGTTAAGCATCTGACTTGGGCTCAGGTCAAGACCTCATGGTCCATGGGTTTGGGCCCCGCATCCGGCTCTGTGCTGACAGCCTGGAGCCTGCTTCAGATTCTGTGTCTCCCTCCCTCCCTCCCTCTCTCTCGCTCTCTCATTTCTCTCTCTCTCTCTCTCAAAAGTGAATAAACATTAAAACATAAAATTAATTAAAAAAAAAAAGAGAAAGCGAGGAAATCCAAAACGCAATGGTCTATGTTAGTACCACTGCTAGCCCCCTTAAGCAAGCATGCTCACAAACCTGGCGCCATGGAAATCTTGTTCTTGTCTTCCAAGATAATCTTCCCATCAAAACTCATAGCAGGGAGCATTCCCTGCTGGAAAAAGATGACATTCTCTTTTTTTAAACCAAAGTACTTGTGCTTTGTGAAGAATTCCTTTGTCGACTCCATTGTTCTGCCACTGGTCATTATATACCTTGTGGGAGAAAAGCGGACCTTCTGAGCCAGGGGGCCGCGTGCGTCAGGGCACAACTCAACGCTGTCTGTCTTCTAAGCTAAACACCTCGTTGAGCACACTGCCTCTCCGTTCCTCCTCTTCCTGGGTAAGGGAGCGCTAGCGGCTACCCACAGGGGGGCTTCCGGTGACGTCATCAGCCCCCACCTACAAGACACATCTATGTACCTCCTGCAACAGAGGGCCTGTAACTGGCTTAAACAAACATTTTAGAATTCTGTGAAAGGTGTATTCTAAATTTAAAACTCCTATCGTAAATAAATAGGGAGAAAAGGAGAAATGTAATATATTCTAATGATCTCTTATGCTTTTTACTAAAGTTTTATTTTATTTTTTTATTTTTTTATATTCATTTATTATTGAGACAGAGAGAAACAAAACATGAGTGGAGGAGGGGCAGGGAAAGAGGGAGTCACAGAATCTGAAGCAGGCTCCAGCTGTCAGCACAGAGCCCGATGCAGGGCTTGAACCCACAAACCATGAGATCACGACCTGAGCCAAAGTCGGACGTTTAACCGACTGAGCCACGTAGGCGCCCCATCTTTATACTAAAGTTTTAAAATGTAATTTGGGCTTTGCTCATGCTCCATTTAAAATCATAAAAGTGTAATTATACTCTCTCTGTTCTCACAAAAATCCAACCCACGCTAGTATGGCAAAGGAGGAAAAAACTCTTTTCTCTCAGACCACAATTAGTGACTATAGTAGCTTTTGTTTGCCCTTACTAGAGTGTAAACCACATATAAGTAGGGATTTTTGTCTGTTTTGGTTGCTGATGTATCCCCAGCACCTAGAAGGAGGTATGCAGGATCTGCTGAATGACTGAAGAGAGAAAATGGTATAATTTCCCACCAATACCAGTTACCCTGGGTATTTTGAACTCTGACCGCTACAAAGAGGTGGCTAAACCGCTCTGCACCAGCAAAGCACAGAGATTCTGAGTTGTGAGGAAGAAAAGGGAAGAAAATCCAACATGACAGTGGGAATCAGGGCCATAAAGAGGATACTGGCTGCTCAAAACACAGATGTCCCACAAAAATCCCCGAAGGAATCAAGATGGAAACAACAGTTTATGGCACACCGATGCTCCCGCTGAGAAGAGCTGGCAACGCTGGGAAACGCGCCGACAGCCTAACTGTAAAGGCGTCACAGAGCTACAGAAGCACCATGATTGGAGCTAAAGTTCCAGCCAGTGAGAATCTCCCCAAGAGGGGCTATGGATACGCAGCTGCCTCTTCCTGGGGGTAGTCGTGGACCTGAGACACAGGCTAGTGGTAGAACTCCAGCCTGGACCCGCCGGAAGGACAGAGAGACCAACAGAGCTTTGGCTGGGTCACCTGGGGCCAAAATAACAAGATCAGGGATTGAGGGGCTCAAACACACAGCTGGTTTCCCCCTCAAAATGTAATTTCCAAGCTGCTCTGGGAAAGAGATTTAAGAACTCAATCAAAAACTTTTACAAAGCAGAGGAGAATATCCCAGAGTGCCTTGGTGCTCAGGCCACCGACACTGGCCAGCAGGGCAATTGGTGGGGCTCTCGGCTGGTGCGTGGGGGGGGGGGGGGGGCTGTGGGGAGAGCTCGATAACTTGGTACCTAAGGACAGGAGTTTCTAGACTGTGAGAACTCCTTGAGTGCCCAGGGCAGGCACTAAAAATAGATTTGTGTCATGTCATCATGAAATTTCAGATGCCAAAGATAAGAAGAGACCTTAGATACTGTGGGGGCGGGGGAGGGGGACAGGGAGAGCCTAGGAAACAGAACAGCAATGGACCTGTCAATAATGGAGGAAACAGCAGAGCAAGGCCTTCGAATTTCAGAAACTGACTTTCAACTAAAACTTTATACATAGCAGGGTGCCTGGGTGGCTCAGTCATTTAAGCCTCTGACTTCGGCTCAGGTCATGACCTTATAGTTCGTGGGTTCAAGCCTCGCATCAGGCTCTGTGCTGACAGCTCAGAGCCTGGAGCCTGCTTCCGATTCTGTCTCCCTCTCTCTCTGCCCCTCCCTTGCTCGTGCTCTCTCTCTCAAGATAAATAAATAAACTTAAAAAAAAAGCCTCTTTAAAAGAAATTTATACATAGTGAAACTACCAATCAGTATCAAGTTTCCACACTAAGAAAACCCAATGAGTCTCCAAAGGTACTCAGGTGGGAATGTAAAAGTCAGGGGTGAATATATATTGTGCATGAAGGCTACAGTGATCATCTATCTAGTTAAACTAGAGATTACTTTTAGATAGTAAATTACAGTCCCTGGGAAAATCATTAGTAACAGGAAACATGTCTGCTCATGAATAAAGCGTACATGTACTTTGAATACTACAGACCGATGTGTGTTGAGACGCTCCCCCATAACGAGGCCGATCTTACCACGGAATGGCACACTTGTTGCCGTGATACTTTTCCGCTAACTGCTGCAGCTTCAGGATGCGCTCCGCTTGAATCTGGAAGAGCGTCTTACGGGACGGCAAGCCGACGTCATACATCCCCTTGGGGTATGCAACACCAAGTCTCGTCCCCTGCCCGCCAGCCAGAAGGAGAACCGCCACTTTGTTCTGAGAAATCTGGAAAAGTCCTAGAAAAGACAACACTTGTATCACAAAACCTCTATAATTCAACATTTTAGGATTACACATATAAAAACTAGCAGCAAAGAGTCACCCTATTTGCCTAAGGCATAAAGAACAAGAAATAATCGATAACGATAACTCTCTTGTTAATAAAAACATTTCTACTATAAAAATATTATAGAACTAGGGGTCGCCTGGGTGGCTCAGTCGGTTAAGCATCCAACTTTGGCTCAGGTCATGATCTCATGGTTCCTGAGTTTGAGTCCTGCATCGGGCTCCGTGCTGACGGCTCAGAGCCTGGCACCTGCTTTGGATTTGGTGTCTCCCTCACTGCCCCTCCCCCATTCACACTCTGTTTCTGTCTCAGTAGAAATAAACATAAAAAAATTCTTTTAAATAAAAAAATTTTTTAAAAAATTTTTAATTATACAACTCAACCAAACACCAAATAATGAGTAACACACTTTAATGAGTAACTTTTTTTCCGGTAACATCAGAACGCAGAGCCCCACAGAGGTTGTGAACATGTCCCGAGTCTCTGACTACGTACTAGATGTGGCAAAGGCAAGGGAAGGTCCGACGAAAGAAGACACCTAGGCTTCAGGAGAAACGATGATGGCACTAAATTACTTCCAGCCTATCAACCGATCAGTAATGAGCGATGAACTCATCAACGGGCACGCAAACTGACCAGACCGCCACCGTCCAGTAATCGGACAGAACAGAGACCCTCAGGAAAGCCATGCGGTTACGTGGTCACGAAGCCAGGCTCTGAAGCCAGGACACCTGGCTCTGAAGCCTGACCAGCTGCGAAAGCTCAGAGGCTCCGCCCACAGAAGGGCATCTGGAGACTGTGGGGTGATGGATATGTTCTATACCTTGAGCAGGGTGGAGGATACACGAGTATCCAAAGTATACAAAGTAATTCAAGATGGGTTTACTGTATCTTGAAACTGTAATGTTATTACCAACAGAGGCTCTCGGTTTGGATTCGAGATAAACAAACAAAACACACAGTCTTGTCCTGGTGGTTTCCAAGAGCAGGCGCATCCTGCAAAGCACGTACCACGTCAGCATCCGAGGCAGAGGAGCCTGTGGGGACAGGCCGCACAGAAGCTGGGTCCCTGAGCTGGAAAATGCCAGAGGAGATCAAGCAATGGATTATGGGTTTTGTTCTTGTTTTCCGAAGCTCATACTTTCCCTAAAATCCTCAGACCTCTGTGAACGAAGCTCGTCCCACCCAGAAGTGCACTGTCCATTATTATTATTATAACCGTTATTATTATTATAACCCTAGTGATGTGGGTTTGTCTAATTCACCAACCTTGTGCTTTATGTTTTTGATGTATTAATGAGGCTGTCCTAAAGCTAATATGCTATTATATCGAGAACATAAAGAAATATTCTAAGCAAATCCATTATAAAATCCTGATTCTACAAGGTGTCTCCAGTAAGAAATACATAAAACCCAAGGACATGATACAGTGATTATCCAGCTATCAAAAAACTTAAAGGCACATTGGATATTCCCATAATTCTCACTTTTGAAGTAAAGCTAACCTCAGCTACCTGAGACCTAATTTTCTTTCTTGCTTCCTTGCCCAGAACCAGAACTTTTTAAAATAATTTTTTTTTAAATATTTTTGAGAGAGAGTGTCAGCAGAGGGGCAGAGAGAGAGGGAGACACTGAATTGGAAGCAGGCTCCAGGCTCCGAGATGTCAGCACAGAGCCTGATGCGGGCCTCAAACTCATAAATTGTGAGATCATGACCTGAGCCAAAGTGGGAGGCTTAACTGACTGAGCCACCCAGGCGCCCCCAGAGGTGTCTTTCTATATATACCCTCCCTGGCATTTCATTGTACCCTGTCAGAGTCTGATAATAAGATCTGGAGTAACACGAGACTCCTAACTAGTAACCATAATCGAAGAGGTGGGTTAATTTCCCACACTTTATAGATAACAGGCTCAGAGAAGTGGAAGGTCTTGCCCAAGGTCACAACGCTAGGAAAGCTGAATGAGGTTTGGAACCTCGGCCCAGGCCTGTTCCCCAGCACGGCACTGCCCCTACCCCCACCCCCGCGTCTCCCTTCACACCCAAACACTGAACAGACATGTGACAGCACCACAATTTTTAGGGTGTAAACTTCCCTTCCTATCTCCTTCTCACCCTCTCTTCTCTTTTCCACTGAATTCATGAGAGCTTGTGCTATTTTTCTCTTCTGGCGTATCCAACCTCCCACCCAACAGGGAAAAACTGCAGGGGGGAGCCCACACTCTCCAAAATCTGCCGAACAGTGACGTCTCTGACAGCACCCCAGATCTGTGTCCCCCTTAAGCACCACGGCCCCCAGTGTAACAAAGGCTGGGAGGGAGGGAAGGGAACAGGGAACACCACCAGCAATTCTGAAAACGGGTTTACATTTGCTTCTTCCCTGAGCTAGCAAAGAACCAGTAATTTCTAGGGAAGAAGTTTAACTCTGCTATCACTGACCCCAAAAGCATTATTTTAATGAAATACAGGGCCATAATCCCTTACGCCTAACTCCGTGGGTCAGATTTAATTCAGGGGCACCGGGGGCGGCGGGGGGGGGGCCTCAGTCGGTTAGGCATCGACTCTTAACTTCAGCTCAGGTCATGATCTCACAGCTCGAGGGTTTGAGCCCCGCACAGGCTCTGCACTGGCAGCACAGAACTTGCTTGGGATTCTCTCTCCCCCCACTTCTCTCTCTTTCTGACGCATGTGTGTGCTCTCTCGCTCTCAAAAATAAATAAACTTTATTAAAAAAAAGATCTGCCTCAGAAGGCAGAACTCTTCAAAATGCAGAGAAGGAAACAGTACACACACGACACCCTGCGTTACCTCCAGCAAGCCGGAGACAGGACGCGTCATCCCTGTAAGGGGGATAAATAGAGTTCATCCACAGTTTCGGGTCTGTTCAAGTTCGGTTTTGCTGCAAAGCAGGCTTTGCGTCCTTTCAGAACTGCAGATAAGTGAGTCTGGTCCGTCTGAACCCTCATCCACCACCAAAGGGGTAAGAATCAGAAATATGGCAAAACACCTTCAAAAACAGTCCAAGAGGAATGTTCTGGACACGGAGGCCTTTGTTCTCTTTGTCCTATTTCGTCTCTTCACAGAGCACATGTGTCTTCAGTTGTTTCTTTGTTACTGTGGCTCCGTCCTCCTTTCTCATGTCCTTCTTTTCTCTGCAGTCCCAAGGCCAGTTATCTCCCTCAGCCACCCGAGCCGAGGATGGCAGGACACTGCGCCCAGAGCTGGCCCCACGTCACGGCCCCCAGTCCCGGCTCGGGTCGCCCGACGACGCCCCCCAGGTTCTAGCCAGCGATCACAGTATCACAGGACGAGTGCCCGAAACCCCTGCTCCTTCCAGCTCTCCCACGTTTCCGGTTTTGCAGCTCTCCACCCAGCAGCTCCCAACGGCCTCATTCTTTATTCAAAGAAATGCCTCCTCAGCCCCCGTCTGCCATACTTTCTTCAACATTTTTCCATCTGTGGACCTGACTGCCCGTCCAATCACGGTGTCGGAGGAGCAGCCCTGAGATTATGCCCGCGGGCGTGTGACTGCACAGCGACATGCCCGTCTCCCCTCCGCGTGACCCAGCCGTGACAGTGAGTTACAGCATGATCCACACGTGCCGACACTGAGGTTTCTGCCTTAACCTCTTGCAGCTTATGCGTCTCACTGATGAGCCGACAGAGAGAAGCCTCGAGCGTTTCGTTCTGGAAACGCAGCTGCCCAGGCTGTTAACGGCATCAGACCGAGTGCGGGCTGCCGGAGCCCTCCGCACCTCAGCGGGGTCACTACCCTAAACGTGCGATGCTTAAAAATGTGTAACACATAAATCAGTATCTGTCTCACAATGACAGGTAAAACACCGCTTGAAATTAAGTGGGCCAATAAAACTCAGCGAGCTGCTTAGTTAAGTGCCAATAACACTGGATTTCCAACTGTTTTTGCCACAGCATAAATTTTACATGGGCAGCCCTGCACCTATCGGAAAAACATTAACTAATTCTTAATGTTCGTAACCCATGTGACAGTTAGGAAATAAGCTTCTATCCCCAAACTTTTTCTGCAGAAGTACAGAAAAAAAAAAAAAAGGAGAAACGGGACACCTGGGTGGCTCAGTAGGCTGAGTGTCCAGCTTCGGCTCAGGTCATGATCTCACAGTTCATGGGTTTGAGCCCTGTGTTGGGCTCTGTGCCGACAGCTCAGAGCCTGGAACCTGTCTTCAGAGTCTGTGTCTCCCTCTCTCTCTCTGACCTTCCCCCACTTGTGCTCTGTCTCTTTTTGTCTCTCAAAAATAAACAAATGTTAAAAAAAGAAAAAAGGATGGGGCGCCTGGGTGGCTCAGTCGGTTGAGCGGCCGGCTTCGGCTCAGGTCAGATCTCACGTTTGTGGTTTCGAGCCCCGCATCGGGCTCTGTGCAGACAGCTAGCTCAGAGCCTGGAGCCTGTCTTCGGATTCTGTGTCTCCCTCTCTCTCTGCCCCTCCCCCTCTCATGCTCTGTCTCTGTCTGTATCAAAAATAAATAAAACATTAGAAAATTAAAAAAAAAAAGAAAGAAAAAATGAAAAAAGGAGAAAGTACAGCACTGTCATCTTCCCGTCCTTCTAGAACAGGGCATTTAATGACTTCCCCACAGAGGGGACCATTCCAGGTCACACCAGAGGTTTAAAAAAAAAAAAATCAAGGCTGAATGAGCAGTTTCTGGGCCTGGAGGACATCTCTCTCCTTGGAGAGTCAGGGATCGCAGGCCCAAAGCCTGAGGACCTTTCCTGGTAACATTTACAAGAAACAAAGGTAAGAGTGTAGTCGGGCCTGAAATGGCCAAACGCTTCCTGGATCACATCCTGCTTGGCCTGGTTCCTCTCACATATGCGGACTTGGGCACGTGCCCGAGACCAGGAGGATGGTACAGGTGCGCACGAGGCACAGCAACGGCCAGAACCTTCCGTCTGAGCTGTCGGCACTCCCAGGACGATGAGTCAGGTGAACAGGCCATTGGACAAGGGGAAATAAAGGAAGACCTGCCAAGAAAGTTACTCGAAAAGGTATGTTAAGTCTTTACCTTTTCAGAATAGTGAAACTATTGCTTTAGAGATGAACTACTTCCCGAAAACGTCAAGTACAAGAAGCAGACTACTAAGGAAATGGCTATTTGAGCCAGTTTTAGGTACGGGAGGATTACTGTGAATTGTATTAGGTATGCTAACAGCCCTGTGAGCAGTAAGAGGATACCCTACACGCAGAGGTGAGCACTGAACTCAGTGAGGGCAAAAACAACACCATGTTGAGATTTGTCTTAAAACACTACTGCAAAGAAAAAGAAACGGAGGGCTAGATGGAGCAAGAGTAGCAAACTCTGGATATAAAACCAGGTGATACGTATGTGAGAGCTCATCACACTGTTTTTGTCTCTAAATGTTTGTTTCAAAACACACTCGAAATTTTTCATGACAACTTCATTAAGCCACAAGATTATATGCAAACCATAATCCCAATGCATGTAAGAAAATACTATAAAATATTACTAGTGAGTATTTATCTTTGAACTGTGGGATGGTAGACATTTGTATTTTTTCCTTTAAAATTTTTAGTTTTATTTTTCCAATTTCTCTAAAATAAGCATGTGACGGGGCGCCTGGGTGGCTCAGTCGGCTAAGCATCTGTCATCCCATAGTCCGTGGGTTCGAGCCCCACATCAGGCGGCGTGGTCGCACAGCTTGGGGGCAGAGCCACTCTAAGAAGGGCGCGTAGCCACTGCCAAGCACCTAGATCTAAAAGGGCACTTCCTAGAGATCACTCAATTCTTCTCAATATTTTTTCATCTCCAGCCCCTCTTAAATAAAACTTCATGTAACGATCACACATGTAAAGCACGTCCAAGTAGAACTGCTCTTAGTGGGGAGATGAAGGCGTTAGAGACCCAGCTGCCTAGTACCCACCCCCTCCCACACCACCCAGTCTCCCCGGCAGTGGAACCCTTCCAAACAGTTTGAAAATCAGAGACTCTGCGTGCCCAGAGAAAGACATGGAGAGGTATACGGAAGGGTGATAACGGCAATCATCTTTCTTTTTTGTGGAGGCAGAGGTGCCGAAGAAGGAAAGACAGAATAGGGGCGCCTGGGTGGGCCGGTCACTCAGGCGTCCGACTTCAGCTCAGGTCATGATCTCGCGGTTCATGGGTTCTAGGCCCACGGTGGGCTCTGTGCTGACAGCTCGAGCCTGGAACCTGCTTCAGATTCTGTGTCTCCCTCTCTCTGCTTCTCCTCCCCCACCCAAATAAACATATAAACAAACAAACAAACAAATAAATAAAAAATAAAGTGCTCCTTCCTTCAGGAAATTCTGACTTCTCAAGAGTTAGGTCCAACATGGTCATCCTTAGAAAGCCCTCTCTGATTTTTCTAGAAATCAAGAAATCAAGTTCAGGGGCAAAGGATGAATGAAGACATATGGCAGGGACTAGGAAGAGCCCCCTCCCTGGCATGTTGCCCTGTGAAATCCTGGTGGACAAGGGCGCCTGGGTGGCTCAGTCGGTTAAGTGTCCAACTTCAGCTCAGATCATGATCTCACAGTTCGTGGGTTCAAGCCCTACATCAGGCTCTGTGCTGGCAGCCTGGAGCCTGCTTCCGATTCTGTGTCTCCCTCTCTGCCACTCCCCTGCTCGTTCGCTCTCTCTTGATCTCTCTCAAAAATAAACATTAAAAAAAAATTTTAAATAGCAACAGTGTGGTACAAATACAGACTACAAGACTGTATCTACAATATGATTACACGTCTATAAAAGTAAATATACGTATAACCAAGTACTAGGTGGCAATGTGAGCAAATAAAAATAGATTTGATAAGATTTAGGGCAATTTCTCTGTAGCATTTCTGTCATATTCGTATTATTTTCTGCAATAAAGTAACATTCTTTGAAACGGAAAGTAAAGTAGGAATCCCGTCTGCCCACTCCAGAGTGGAGGGGGAGGGAACGAGGCCGGCGGGGACGAGGAGCGTGTGCGAGCACGCGAGGGCCCGAGCCGCGCCGTCTAGCCACGCTGACCCGCAGAGGCCCAGCGGCTTCCGGAGCCTGCTGCTCCTCACTCCGCCCGAACGGTACCTCCCGCTGCTCCGCAGCTCTCAAAGGCACACTCGGAACTAGGCAAGGGGACAGATGTCAGGATGCACTTTGGAGAAGAAGCACCGAGACGATGCAGCAAACGTGTATCCGCCCACGGGTAACTAACTGCGTGCCGAACGCTCTGTGAGGTGCCCGGACAAGGTCACGGGCTGCCGGTCAGGAGTCCACTATGCAGTGAGGCAGACGGACATAAACGACTCGTGTTCCGAGAAAGAACGGACGCAAAGCGAAACACGGACAAGTAACTCCAACATGGCTCACCCAAGAAAAAGGTCACGATCAAGGAACCTTAGAGGAGGAGGACACGCTGTCCACACGGCAGAGCCACGCCACACACAGCCCGGGGAGATGGCCTTTCAAGGGGAGCTGGCTAGACAGGCAAGGGGCAGAGGCCAGTCCAAGCTCACAAGGAGCATGAGCGAAGGCAGGAAAGACATAACATTCAGGAAGAAAAACATCTTTTTAATGTTTATTTTTGAGAGAGATCAAGAGAGAGCGAGCGGGAGAGGAGCAGAGAGAGAGGGAGGAAGACACAGAATCTGAAGCAGGCTCCAGGCTCCAGGCTGTCAGCACAGAGCCCGATGTGGGGCTTGAACCCATGAACTGTGAGATCATGATCTGAGCTGAAGTTGGACACTTAACCGACTGAGCCACCCAGGCGCCCTTGTCCACCAGGACTTCACAGGGCAACATGCCAGGGACGGGGTGTTCCTAGTCCCCGCCATATGTCTTCATTCATCCTTTGCTCCTGAACTTGATTTCTAGAAAAATCAGAGAGGGCTTTCTAAGGAAGACCATGTTGGACCTAGCTCTTGAGAACTCACAGAATTTCCTGAAGGAAGGAGAGTAAATTATTGGGTCTAGCCAAGACGCATGGGGCGGGAGGAGTGACCAGGCTGGAAATACGGGCGGGGGAAGGTTGTAGGTTCAGCCAGGATCCACTGAGGCATGTAACTCGCGCTTCAGGACGGGGAATCTAGAAGCAGCATGGAACTGAGCAAGGAGAGAGACCAGAGGCGCATTAAGACCTGAAAGAGAAGACCCTGAGTGGGGAACAGAAATGAGAGGAGCACGTAGGGACCGGCGGTGGGGGGGGGGGGGAGGCTGCAGAGTCTCCGCACCGTCCGCTGTCACTGCCTCGTCAGTCACGAGGCACAAGGCAGGAGGAGAGTCCAAATCATCGTCACGTGACCCGGACACTTCAATACCGCTGGGGTGGCTCATTACGAATGTCTCCTTTTAATGCTTATTTGAGAGAGAAAGAGAGCAGGAGAGGGGCAGAGGGAGGGAGGGAAAGAGAGAGGACGGCAAGCAGGCTCCGTGCTGCCAGCACAGAGCTCCACGAGGGGCTCGAACTCACGAAACCGTGAGAGCATGACCTGAGCTGAGATCAAGAGTCGGACACTTCCCTGCCTGAGCCCCCAGGCCCCTCATGACAGACTTGGAAGACGAAGGGCCCATGCGCAGTACCTTCACTCTCCCAGGCCTGCAGCCGATCTTGGTCCCTGGTGGCACTGCCCAGCACCTCTCGAGGGACCGGCTCCATGCGTGCATCCATTTTCTCTTGCTGCGATGACTGGTTGAATCCTTCGATGGCCTTCTGGAAAAAGAGGCTCAGCTCCTCAAAGTTCATGGCCTGGAGCTCTGCATAGAGTTCTCCCTGCTGGGCCTCCCCCAGCTCGTTCCAGAACTGCAGCAGGTGCTCCTGTCCAGCTTGGGACAGCCTGACTTTGAGCTCGCTGACATTCATACTGCTCTGGCGGCCAAGCCGTGCGAAGGCAGAGGAGTAAGCTCTGCGGCCGTAAACCTGCAAGAAACAAAGGGATCAAGAGCATGTCGAAGCCCAACCTCCAAACCGGAGGGGCTTTTCCTACCACAAATAAGTACATTAAAAACCACTTGATGTTGGGGCACCTGGGTGGCTCGGTCGGTTAAACGTCTGACTTCGGCTCAGGTTATGATCTCACAGTTCATGAGTTCAAGCCCCGCGCTGGGCTCTGTGCTGACAGCTAGCTCAGAGCTTGGAGCCTGCTTCAGATTCTGTGTCTCCCTCTCTCTCTGACCCTCCCCTGCTCGCACTGTCTCTCCCTCTCTCTCAAAAATAAATAAAACATTTTAAAAAATTCTTTTACAAACACTTTATGTTTAAGAAGTTAATTTCTGCCTTCCCCTCACAAGATTGGTGACAGAGCCAACTTGTAAAGACATCAACAACCCTTCTCCACAGAAGACATCCAGATGGCCGAGAGACACATGAAAAGAAGCTCAGTATCACTCGTCATCAGGGAAACGCAATCAAAATTACAGTGAGACATCACCTCACACCAGTCAGAACGGCTAAAATAGAAAACACAAGAAACACAACCGCTGGCGAGGGGGAGGGGAACCCCAGTGCCCTGCTGGTGGGAATGTAAACTGGTGCAGCCGCTGTGGAAACCGTCTGGAGGTCCCTCAAAAAGTTAAAATGCAACTACCCTGTGGCCCAGTAATCACACTTCTGGGTATTTACCCAAAAAATACAGAAACACTAATTCACAGGGATACACGCACCCTTAGGTCTACTGTCGCGTTCTCCAGAACGGCCAAATTACAGAAGCAGCCCAGGTGTGTAGACGAATGGCTAAAGATGTGTGGTGTGTGTGTGTGCGTGTGTGTGTGTACATAAATATATGCATAATTAAATATTACTCAGCCATAACAAGAATGAAATCTTGCCATTTGCAACGACATGGATGGAGCTACAGAGTATAGCGCCAAATCAGTCAGAGAACGACAAATATCATACAGATTTCACTCATGTGTGCAATTTAGGAAACAAAACAAACAAGCACAAGGGGAAAAGGAGAGAGAGACAAACCAAGAAACAGACTCTTTCTTAACTGCAGAGAACAGACTGATGGTTCCCAGAGGCGAGAGGGGTGAGGGGACGGAGGAAACATGACGGGGATTACGGAGTACACTTGTGCGGCGCCTCGGTGGCTCAGTCGGTTACACATGTGACTTTGGCTCTGTCACGATCTCATGGTTCAGGAGTTCAAGTCCCGCAACAGGGTCTCTACTTACTGCAGAGTCTGCTTCAGATCCTCTCTCCCTCTCTCTCTGCTCCTTCCCTGTTGATTCTTTCTTTCTCCCTCTCTTTCGCTTTCAAAATAAACTCTTTAAAAAAAAGGGGGGGGTACCCTTGTCATGATGAGCACTGAGTACTGCAGAACTGCTGAATCACTATATCGTACACCTAAAACTAATATAGCATTGCATGTTAACTACACTGGAATTAACATTATTTTAAATAAAAATAAATGAAAAACTTGTAAGACAATACCACTTAGTATTATATTCCAAATACCGCACTAAGAACTTTACCTACGCGGTCTCATTTGAACTTCGCCGGATCTACGACACAGGGACTGTTGTCTCCATTACTTTACCAGGGAGGAGACTGAGGCACAGAGAGGCAACACAACAGGGCCAACGCACAGGGCAGGGTGGGAGCCCAGGCGGTCCAGTTCCGGGGCACACACTCTGTCCCGCTCAGCTGCCTCTGACCACGAGCTACGACTGGAAGAACACTGACTTCTTACACATCAACCGCTCTCCTTTAAGCGCTAACGATAGCAACGATTCTGTTGTGTTCCGCATACAACAAAATTCAAGACAGGACTACCTACAGTCATGAAAAATACCTTTTATTCCAATAGCAACTTCTGGAGAATTTCTTTACTAAGAATTGACTCAAGGGACAAGCAATACACACATATCAACAGATAAGACCATTCAAGTGCACAGTACTAAAAAAATAAGGGGAAGAGGGAATACTGCGTCCAGTTGCCTAGTTGCCACTGTAGATAAATGCGAGAGAAGGCAGGCCCCGTCTAGAAAGAGTTCACAAAGGAAGCACGGATCAGCTGTGCCTCAGGGGCTCGGCAGATGACAGATGAGATGAGAACACGAGCAGGGCGGGCGTGTGTGACAGGGCAGTACGAACGCCGACGTTTTCTGCAGAATGATGGGGAGAGGCGGAGGGCAGGGCTAAACCACGGGGCCTTGAAACCCCAGCAAAGGGATTTAGACCTAACAGTGACAAGATGCCAACAGCAGACTTCTCAAAGGGCAGCGTCACCAACCTTTAGAGAGAGAAAGAGCAATAGCATAAAACAGATTGTAAGGAGGGACAACGAGAGGCAGGGAAACAAGTCCAAAGACAATTGCAGGGATAGAAGGCCAGACATCTGAACCAGACTGGTTGCAGAGGAAGTAAGAGAAGAAGTAAGGGAGGAATTTGAGGGTCGCTGTAAAGAATCATCACCCCCTTAGAAGTGCCTAGAAGTGAGGGACAGGAAAGACCAAACCAACAGCCTGCTATCTTCTACCCCTAGAACGGTGGTGGGTGACACACAGGGGAGTTCAGAGCAATGTTCTGGAGTTCAGCTGAGTTACTTAGTGTCCCCGTGCCTCACCTGGATTAACGACTGTTACCTACCTTACCAGGACTCTTAAACATCAACCACCATTCACAAGTCAGATAAAGACAACCTACACGGGGTGGTGACAGCGCCACCTACTGCGCTCACATACCACCTACGGACGAAGTACAATTCCAATTGCTTTACACATGCTCGTGCAGTTAATCCTCAAAACAAGGCTAAGGTACTGCTACCGGAGTTAGTTTACAGAGGAAGGTACTGCGCCGCAGAGAGAACTTGCCTGAGGTCCCAAACTAGTCAAGTGATTGAGCCTGGCTTCAAACCCGGATAACCTGATTCTTAAATTCACACTCTTAACTATTATGCTATACTGCCTCTCAGGAGAAAGACTGTGTTGTGTGTGTGTGTGTGTGTGTGTGTGCATGTGTGTTAAGGGGAGTAGTGCGAGAGAGTATTTGTACTTTATTCAGAAATACAGACAACATGGGACGTCTGGGTGGCTCAGTCGGTTAAGCGTCCGACTTCGGCTCAGGTCAGATCTCACATTTGTGGGTTCAAGCCCCGCGTCAGGCTCTGTGCTGACAGCTAGCTCAGAGCCTGGAGCCTGCTTCTGGTTCTGTGTCTCCTTCTCTCTCTGCCCCTCCCCCTTTCAATGCTCTGTCTCTCTCTGTATCAAAAATAAATAAAACATTAAAAAATAAATAAAAACTAAAATGTTTAAAAAAATGCAGACAACAACTGATGTTCTAACATCTGACTCACTTTGCAGAAATGAGTTCACAAGTCAACAGCCTGGAGGAGGAAAATGCGTAGGAGGGGGAGATGAGGAATTTCACAGGACGAGTGGACTGCAGTCTAAAAAGCATGATTACATAAAAAGGCACTGGTGTTGGTCATCAGTATTGGGCGTATTAACCCAAATCAGAACGTCCCCAGAAGTCATTTCAACCAGTGCCCACTCAAAAATTAATTCAGAGACAGGAGCATGGCTTCTATCATTTTTCTCTTTTCATAAGGTGCCTCTCCCAGTGATCTAAGACTGGCTTCCTGAATCTTCTTATAAAACCGACTTCAAATTAGATGAGCACATAAGACTGAGTGATTTACATCCCCAACTTGTATTCTGGGTTTCTTACTTAGCTTTACTTCCGGGATGTAATGCTTCAGGCGTGAAATGAATGGTACTGCTCATGAAATGCACTTCATTGAGTTACTGATTCCTAACGAAATTAAGGCTTCCATATGAAACAAAAATGAAACCTTACTACCATTGTGGGACACAGTTCTACCTGCTGCCGCCTAAGACTCTCATCCTTCCTTCCAAGCACTTCCTTTAGACTCCCCGAGCTACTGAAATCCCATGCATCCTTAAAGGCCTGCCTCACACACTCTAGCTTCAAGTGAAACTTTATTGGATAAGGAATCAAACAGAATTTTATCCCTGGCTCTATTGCTTGGGTTAAGTCATAGATACCTCCAACTCTGTTATCTTCATCTGCAAAATGGGAATTACAGAATTTTCCTCACCAGGTTCAGAGGCATAAGTGAAATTACAACCGATGAGAAAATGAGGCTCAAAGAAAGAAGTAATTTGCCCAAGGCTACTTAGTAGGTAGAAAATCAGGAATTTTAATCCACATAAACCTGACTCTGATGCCTATGATCTTTCCATCAGACAATAATAGCTCTCATATACAGAGGAAATACTAAGAATTCAACCCAAGGTCCCATTTAAGAGAGGCAGGACAGCTGGTGGAAACTGGCCTCTGGAGTCAGCCTGGCTGGGCTCAGACCCCAGCTCCACTAATTCTGTGACCTTGAGCAAGTCACTTAACACTTCCGTGCCTCAATTTTTCACATCTGTAAAAGGAGAATGAAAACAGTACTTCCATCTAAAGTTAAGAGGATTACTGAGTTCAAATGAAAAGCATTTGTAACAGTGCTGGACACATAAAAAGGCCCTCCGCGAATGTCATCAGCTACTATTATCAGAGTGAAACTGTGCTCCAGACCACAGAGTTACAGCCTCCAGAACATGAGCTGGGCACTGAAGGATGAAGAGGAGTTTGCCAAAAGTACAAGCGGCAAAAGAAAATCCAGTCAGTGGGAAGAGCATGAAAAACGGTCGAGGCAAATGAATGAGTGTATTCAAGGAACAAGGCATCGTGCTGGGAAATGGGCAGACGAGGCTGAGCCGGCATCGGTGCTGCCGCCACCGAGGGACAGACGAGGAGCCTGCTCTCACGTCAACAGCCTGCTGCTGAACGTCTCCTTCCGACATGCAAGAATGCATCAACAATTTATGAAGGAACACTATTTCCTGGTCACGTGCTATTATTAACTCACTGAATAGCGAATGAGCACTTCCTGTCTGCCGGGCACTGATGCAGGCGACACGGACACAGCAACGCCCCAGGTGACAAGGCGCATGCCAGATTCCGGTACGAGGGCCAGGCATAAAACATGAGGCAGAAAAAGTGGGCTAAGGGGTGAAAGCCCAACAGGGTGATGGCGGGTATTTTAAATGGGGTAGTTGGGTAGGGCCTCTGAGACACGAGACATCTGACAGTCCATATGCATGAAGAGAGAGCAAGCAAGTTCGAATCCTGGAGAGGAACATTCTAGGTACAGGAAGCTGTAACTGCAGCGGTTGTGAGATGGGAATGTGCAAAATGTGTACACACAACAGCAAGGTCAACGCAGCTGGAGCAGAGAGAGCCCGAGTGACTGTAACTGTGTCGGACGGGCAGACATGGAGCAGACCAAGTAGGGCCTTTCGGTCCAAGTAAGGACTGAGGGGTTGGGGAAGCCATTGGAGAGCGTGGAGCAGGGGAGCGTCACGGTCTGACTGAGGTTTCAGAAGGATCATGCCATTCTTACGTGGGGAAAAAGACTAATGACGGCAATAGTGGACACAAGCAGATGCAAGTGGTGTCTCAACCGGCCGGGCGTCTGACTTCGGCACAGGTCTGACTTCAGCTCAGGTCAGGACCTTGCGGTTTGTGAGTTCAAGCCCCACACTTGGCTCTGTGCTGACAACTCAGAGCCTGCAATCTGCTTTGGATTCTGTGTCTCCCTTGCTCTCTGCTCCCCACCCCCGCCAACTCATGCTATCTCTCTCAAATAAATAAATATCTTTAAAAATTTTTTTAAAACTACCACAATAGTCTACATGAGTTGACACTGGCTTAGAATAGTGAAATATGGATTCTATTCCTACAGGATTAGGTAATGGATGGGATGTGGAGACAGGGACAAAGCCAGGAATCAAGCAAAGAGGACTCCCACATGGTGATGCCATTTGGAGAAGTGGGGAAACAGCAGGACCGGAATAGTTGGGCAGGTTTAGGACTAGGTGCCGAGAATGGGGGAGTCAATACTTCACGTTTGGTCATGCTAAGTTTGAGGTGCCTATTAGGCAACCAAACAGAAATGCCGGTGACACAGTAGAATGTAGTCATGTAAAGTTCAGAGGTGATAGTGGAGCTAAAGATAAAACTTCCCAGGTCATCGGCGGACACGATATCATCAAACAAATGAGATTCCTGGCAAGTGTAGATGGGTACAAAAAAAAAGTTAGAAGACTGAGCTTTGGATACGCATTAGGATACTGAACGGCATTTCTATTGATTTATAAAGGTTTCAGAAGATATGATATCGTTTTTAATTAAAAAACACACACACATATCATGTAGGGGCAATGGGTGGCTCCACTGGTTAAGCATCTGACTTTGGCTCAGGTCACCAGGAGTTCAAGCCCTGCCTGGGGCTCTGGCATGACAGTGCCAGAGCCTGCCTGGCACTCTCCCTCTGCCTGTCCCCCACTCGCTCTTACTCTCTCTCAAAATAAATAAACTTTTAAAACTTTAAAGAAATATATCATGTAAAAAAAAAAAAAGTTCAGAGAGTTTTGTATCAAACTATTTTCCAAGGAATGGGGTCTTTCCTAAGCTCACATCTGTACTATGGAAATTAAAGAAGCTCCAGAATCAAAGGAGCACATTCTAGTGAGAAGGGCATCAGGGAACCATTTAACTGAAGACCTGGAGGTCTTAGTTCCTGGTCCCGCCCCATCACTCGATCCTGTGCAAATCACTCCACCTCCCTGTGTACACATTTCCTCGTGAGACAATAAACCCGGCCTTCCTCACACACCCTCAACTGAGACTCCTAAGAGTGCAGAGACCTCCACCTACTAAAACACATGTGCAAACATGATATTATAACATTTAAGATACAAATCGGGGTGCCTGGGTGGCTCAGTCAGTTAAGCATCCGGCTTCAGCTCAGGTCATGACCTCATGGTTCGTGGGTTCAAGCCCTGTGTCGGGCTCTGTGCTGACAGCTTGGAGCCTGCTTCGGATTCTGTGTCTCCCTCTCTCTCTGACCCTCCCCTGCTCGCACTGTCTCTGTCTCTCGAAAATAAATAAAAAACATTTAAAAAAAGAAGATACAAATCAATCTTTTTCTAAAAAGTCGCCAGAGACCCATCCACCTTCAGATGCCTGGGAAAAATGGATCTATGCATAAGACAATTATAGGTTAAATCCACCCCATAAGTTAAACTTTGATCCCTAGCCTTAGTAAAGGTTGATAAGGTTCCATATGCTAAGTTACATAACTGTATAAGTGTCCCGTAAAAGAACAACCAAACTTGGGTTCTGAATAAAAATAATTTATCTATGGGGGGGTTTTTTTGAGGCAAAAAAATAACCACAGAAAGAGTAGCATTTTTCCCAATAAGTCTGGTAAGAGAGAGGTGTGGATGTGTGTGTAACGGTAAGCAGTCGTAAATATAAGACACCAGGTTTTTTATTTTGACAAGCAAAGTCTCAAAAAGTTAAGGATCTGCCCTAGAAATTAGGACAGAATTATATGCCCATAGCCTAATACGTCTGCATCAAAAACTCCCGCCATTATCAAATACACCTTTATTAGTATATAAATGCCAGTATTAAAGAAATCCCCCTTCTTTTCTGGCCTCCTTCCTGCCCCTATCTCTGCTGCTATATTATGCCCGCCCCCCAAAAAACTGATAAGTAAACTTCTTAAAACTTTAGAAAAACAGCCTTGCAGTTGAGCCAGAACCACTGAATCCTAGAAATGCTTGGCAGCACGGCTTCTGAGGTCTTTCTTAACACCGGCTAAGTGAGCCAACTCACCAACAGCCAGGGAACACAAACTGCCTTCAGCTTCCTGTAAAGCGTGGGGTCCACATCTAAAGACTTTCACCTTACAAGTCCTTAAACTACAAACACTACCTAATGACATCATTTTACCATCATCACTGCTACCTGATGGCAGATTTCACAAACCCGGCACAAATCGACATAGAAGAGCATCAGGCCGAACTTACAGAATCCTCAGGAAGCCGTATGCTCAGCACACGTGTGCGCTCAGCCCTCCAATCCCACCCCCCTGCTGGGCCAAGCCCGCGGAAACCCCGCCATCCCCACCCTCTCCCACTACCAGCATTAAAACCCACCAACCAAGCAAAAGGGGCACGCGGGCTTTGTCCCCGTCTCGCGTCCCCCCGCAGGTGTCTCCAATCCTCCCTGGCAGCGCCCTCGGAATTCTCTCCCTCTTCCGTGCCACACAGCCCGCCTCGTTCCCAGCGGACAGTTCCAACGACTTGTCCCCACCCCGAGGCCCCCGAACTCGCCGAACCTGCCCGCAAGGCCCCGGCCGGTGAACCTCCTCGAGGCTCCCGCCCCCCACCCAGGTGAGACCCGCTCCCCGCCGCTCGACAAACCCCGATGGCACGCACGGCCCCATGCGGGTCCCCCTACCCCCCAAAGCCGGGCGAGGTCCTCCCCAGCGGGGTCTCCGAGCACGGGAAGCGCCGGCGGGGCGCGCGGGGCGGGCTCCTCCACCAGGGCCAGGTTTGGGCGCCGAGCACCGACGTGGCCGTGGGAGCGTGCGCGTGGTTGGCCCCGGACCCCCGGCGTCCTCTCCGGGCTGGCGGGTGACGGGGGAAGGAGACCCGACTGGGCGGGGAGCCCCTCACCTCCCTCGGCGTGAGCGCAGCTCCGCGCGGCTCCGGCTCCCTCCGCGCGGCCACTGCTCGGCGTCCCGCGCCCGCTCCGAATATATAGCCTCATCCGGGGGGCCGGGGCGGCGGGGCGGGCCGCGAGCTGGCCCGGGGAGCGCGGCCCCGGCCACCCCGCCCCTCTCTAGCCGCGACGAGTGGCTGCCGGCGCCGGGAGGAGCCGCCACCGCCCGCCCGGACACGTCAGCGCCGCCAGCGCCGGCGTTGACGCCGGCGCCGGGGGGCGGGACCTGATTGGGGGCGGGGCCTCAACGTCACTCATTCCCCGGCCCAATGGGGACGCCCCAGGGAGTCGGGTCCGCAGGCGGCCTCGCCCCTCGGCGCGCAGCGGGCGGGGCGAGGTGTGCGCCGCGTCAGCTGAGAGGGGCGTGGCCGCAGCCTCAGGGCTGTCGCCGCGGCCCTGCGCGGTGAGTCCAGGCGTCCCGGGCTGGTTCCGCGAGTTAACAGCCCGCGGCTCCTAGTCCTCACCTGGCCCAGCCGCTCGGCCCCTCCCCGTTAGCCGAAGCGGATCGCGGAGTTGGGCGGAGAGCGGTGTCATCCAGCAGGTGGTGGATTTCCGACCGCCCGCGCGGAGGGTTGCGAAATGTGGCCGTCGCTCCGGGCGGACCCTGGAGGGCGGACCTGGGGCGCCCTCCGACCTTGGGCTGGCCTTGTTTTCGTCTCGGGTTGGCGGGATGCCTGGAAGGGCCCCAACTGCCTTTCTGCTTCATGGCGCGGCCCACTTACTTTTGCACAAATAGTCACGAAAACAGAGGAACTGCAAGCAAAGGTATTCGGTAATGAGAAGGGCGCCAGTGAAAATGAACCCAGGCGTCCGCTTTGTGTGACGGTGGACCTAACCTCCCCAGTATTCCACACGAAACTGTTGGTTGGACTGGATGACCTTCATGGCCGTTGCACGGCTACCATTTGTAATTGCCTGTTGCGTATCGTCACGAGTCCTATTACATACCTGATGTGGACGTGCACATGCAGTTTATACGTTCAGCACTGGACTCCTAAAAGCTTCGGTTACATTTTGAGCTGCGTTTACATTTTGAGCTGCGTTGCACTTAGCGTGATTTTGCAGGAAGTCCAAATGTTGAAATAAAAAAAAAAAAACAGATTTAACATAGCGCCTTACCTAAAGAATATCAGGCATTTGGGTGTCTTTCTTTTACCTTATCAAGTACCAAGGTCCTTTCATTAACTTTAGTGTTTGCACAATCACCCACCGCATTAAGTAACTGAGGAGAGTAATGTTGGTAGATTCGTATTTAGGAGCTAGAATATTTTCCATTTTTCATGATCCCAGAACGTCATTCATTTATTTAAAAGATTTATAGTGTAGTAGTTAAGAGCAGGTGATCTAAAGACAGAATTCCAGCTTTTTTATTGAGTGTGATCTTTGGCAAGTTCATTAACTCATGCATCAATTTTCTCACCTATAAAATATAAACAATAATAGAAATGCCCTTAGGGTTGTTGTAAGGACTGAACCAGTGAATACAAGCAAAGAATGTAGAACAGAGTGAATGAATAGTTAAACTTCAATGATTGTTATTTGAGTGTTTCCTTTATGTCAGTTGCTAGTTCTAGGTCCTGGATACCTTCCATTCTGACCATTGCATCTTGCCATTTGGATTCCCAGTACCATGAGGAACATTTCTCTCAAATCCCTCATAACTGAGAAGAACAAATGCTCAGGTTCCACTTAAAGAGACCTAGAAGCCCACTCACAATGATGTAACTGAATACAGATAGCATTGTGACCTGGAATGAAAGGAAGAGAATTTAGCAGTTGCTTTCTAAAAATATTCTAATTGTCGGGCGCCTGGGTGGCTCAGTCTTTGAGAACTGGACTTCGGCTCAGGTCGTGATCCCGTGGGTGGTGAGTTCAAACCTGAGATGGGGCTCTGTGCTGACGGCTCAAATATAAATAAACATTAAAAACATTCAAAATAAACATTAAAAAATTTAAAATATACTAATTGTTATTCTTTCATGTTTCTACTCCCTAACAAATGTAGGAGAGTTTAGAAAAATGTGAACTGGGAGATGCAGATTCAAAATCACAGTTCAAGGGCACCTGGGTGGCTCAGTTGGTTAAATGTCCGACTTAGGCTTGGGTCATGATCTCCCGGTCTGTGAGTTCAAACCCTGTGTCGGGCTCTGTGCTGACAGCTCAGAGTCTGGAGCCTGCTTCAGATTCTGTGTCTCCCTCTCTCACTGCCCCTCCCCAGCTTGCACTCCGTCTCTGTCACTGTCTCACTCTCAAAAATAAATATTTAAGAAATATATATAGGGGCACCTGAGTGGCTCAGTCAGTTGAGTGTCTGACTTCGGCTCAGATCATGAGCTCACAGTCCATGGGTTCGAGCCCCGCGTTGGGCTCTGGACTGACAGCTCAGAGGCTGGAGCCTGCTTCAGATTCTGTGTCTCCCTCTCTCTCTGCCCTTCCCCTGTTCACACTCTGTCTGTCTCTCTCTCTCTCTCTCTCAAAATAAAGACATAAAAAAGAATTAAAATATGTATGTATATATAAATAAACCACAATTCAACCTCAGAGGCTGTGTGTCAGCTTAACAACTCTTAACCTCAATTTTCTGCTTATAAAATGAGGATAATTCCTACTTCACATGGGTGTAGTGCAAATTGAGAACGAATCTAAGAGAGCGTCTGGAGTATGACAGGCATTCTATACATCTTTGATGAATGAATGAATGAGTGAAGAGCAAAATCATTATTAAAGAGTCCTTTAAATATAAAAGGTAGCATTGGGGTCCAGCAAAATGTTTTCAATGAACTATTATAAAATCCAATTTTTACTTTTACCATTTTTGCTCAATTTTTTTCCTAGTTACTATGTATAAGAAGGCTCTTAATCTCATCTTGCCAGATAAATAGCCAGAAACTTCTTACTCTGAAGAGCTAGTTCTGTCCTTTAAGGTGTTTTTTATATACCGTTGACCTTGAACAAAGAGGTGGTCAGGGGCACTGAGCTGCAGGAAGCTGAAATCCACATACAACTTTTGACTCCCCAGAAACTTAACTAATTCAAGGTTCAACTGTCCATGGTCATTTAAGAGACAATGGCCTAAAGTAAAAAGTTCAGAAGAGCACACAACAGGTTTTCTGTTTGGGTCTTTTAGGGACAATGGGATTAGAGTAGTTTTAATATTCTTTTGGATCCTTTATTTTCCTAAAATTTTCCTCAAATTTCTAAATTTTTTCTAAATGTTTTTCTAAACTCCTAAAGTGAACATTATTTGATATAGAGTATATTTTTCTTTTAATATCAGAAAAGCAGGCATGCTACTTAACTAAAAGAACCTGCCTGTTTCTCATGCAATTCCGTGGGACACGCGCCAGTCTGTCCACACTTTCCTGTGCAGTACAACCAATGACCAGCCACCCAGATTTTTCAAACCATGAGCTGGTGTCAGTGGGGCACCTCCAAAGGGGTCCTCCCTTCATTGTTCTGAATGCGAGGGCCTCAGGTAGGTCACTAAACTTCCAAAAGGACCCAGGTTCCTTCCCAGAAGCACATCGAATCACCAGGAGAGTCTGGCTCAAAGAGAGATTCCATTAAGTAGGCCTGAGCATTCATGAGATCACTGTTTCCAAGAGACAAACAGATGGGTGGCGGAGGGATTAGGGCTTTGACTTTCCTGTTGACGGCTTCCTAGGACATGAGTCCTCATTCCCCCAGGAGATCATCCGGCTGACTTAGCTCACCACTCCTCCCAAGCCCTAACTTTTCTGTAGCACAGGGTGTGTTTCAAAATATTGTGAAATAACAAATACATCCTGTTCAATGACATTTTTTTTTTTTTACTGAAAGTCGAGTCCCTCAAAACCAACTGCAGTCAAGGAAGTACAAAAATAACAAATCGGATTGAGCCCTGGGGAGAGTAAACAAGAGAGTATTGGTGTGCCTAAGTATGGAGACGTACAGCCTCGGGACTCCACATCGAATAGGTCTGTGTGATGTTGGAGTGTGGACTTGACATTCCATTGCCATGGAATGGCTAGAGATTAGCCATCTGCTGGCTAGAGATTATCCGGTGCGCCTCCCTTAACTCACAGATAAGGAAGCCAAATCTCCCAGAAGTGAAGTGGTTCTCCTAAGGACAGAATAGAATAAAGTGGGGGCGCCTGGGCGGCTCAGTCAGCTAAGCATCTGACTTTGGCTCAGGTCATGATCTCATGGTTTGTGAGTTCGAGTCCCACATCCAGCCTTGTGCTGACAGCTCAAAGCCTGGAGCCTGCTTCCAATTCTGTGTCTCCCTCTCTCTCTGCCATCCCCAGCTTGCACTCTGTCTCTCTCTCTCAAATAAATAAACATTATTGAAAAATAGAATTAATATGTAATTAAGAAGCAGAAGCAAGATTAGAAGACAGCCGTCTCTTGCTATGTAACAATATAAATGTCTCACTACCGTTAGGGGCCCTGGGTCAAATAGTCAATGCCTACTTTGGGGAGCCCATTTGCCGGGACCTTTCTAATGCACGGTTGTACTATCCCCAGGAGAAATTCCTCAGAAACTTAGCCTAGAGTCGCTTCTGACCTACACTGAAACCAGAACCATGACATATTTTGTTCCAAACCTGACCCCCCACCCCGCCCCCACCTATGGCTGGATGACCTTTAACACCACGGTTCTTCAGATGTGATGATTTTTTCATAATGTGGCTTCTCGGCTCTGCTGGCGAGCGCAGCATGTTCGGATTTACTGTGCATTCGTCTCTCAGGCTTTGCAACTCACCATGCAGGACACACACAAGGTCCATCACAAGTTCTTAGTGTTGGAGATACTGCCTATCACCTATTCCTTCTTTAGGACTCTACAACGATGAAATGTGCTTTATATTTTCCAGGTAAATAAGGAAAAGATAAAAATGGGGTGTCGCCTCCAAGAAATCTGAGGCACAGCAGCAAGTGCCTCTACGTTTTTTGGTCCCAGGCTCAAAACTCCATTTGGCCTGGGTGCTTCATGTTAATAGAAGAAACACCTGTACCTCAGTGGAAGTCTCTGACAGCGCCAAACGGCTTGGCCTAGAAATGGAGTTACAAAAATATAGACTCAAAACTTACATGGAGCGGGGGCGCCTGGGTGGCTCAGTCAGCTAAGCATCCAACTTCGGCTCAGGTCATGACCTCACAGTCCATAGTTCGAGCCCCATGTTGGGCTCTGTGCTGACAGCTCAGAGTCTGAAGCCTGCTTCAAGTTCTGTGTGTGTGTGTGTGTCTCTTTCTGCCCCTCCCTCTCCTCTCTCTCTCTCTCTCTCCCTCTCTCCTCTTTCTCTCTCACTCTCTCAAAAATAAATAAATATTTTTTAAAAGTTTAAAAAAACTTACTTGGGTTCTCTGAGCTGCGGGGTAATAGTTTCCTATGTCATTGATTCACTGACTTTGTTTTTTTTTGACTCAACATAATAGGCAAGGGCACAGACTTGGAAGACAGCATGAGTCTGAGTCCCAGCTCTGCAGTCACTTAGCTGAAAGGTCTTGGAGGAGTTCATTGATGTCTCTGTCTGGTCTCTTCCCATCTGTATAATGGAGATAATAGTTGGACGTACCGACTAGGGTGGCTGTGGGGATTAATGTTTTTAGACTGCTTAGAATAGTTTCTGACTCTGAATAAAATCTCTTAAGTTAAAAAAAAATACTATTTTCTGAGGTGCCTGGGTAGCTCAGTCAGTTAAGCATCCAACTCTTGATTTCATCTTGGGTCATGATCTCACAGTCATGAGACAGAGCCCCACATCAGGCTCCATGATGGGCTTGGGACCTGCTTGGGATTCTCTCTCTGCCCTTCTGCCCCTCCCAGCTCACACTTCTCTCAAAATACATACATACATACATGCATAATTCATACATTGTATTTCCTAAGTTAGGCTTACTGGGTTTCAGGTATTGAGAATTGAATGGTGTGGCAGACAGACTCTAAGGTGACACCAATGATTCCTGCCTCCTAAACTGTATAATCCCTTCCCCTTGAAGGGCCTGTGACTTGCTTCTAACTAACTAAGGAGAAGGTAATGGATGTCACTCCCATAAACACGTTATACTATGTTACTAAATAATGGGTCCCATAATTGGGCTACCTTAAGACTTCTTGCTAGAGGACTCACTTTCACTCTCTGGCTGGGCCTTAAAGAAGCAAAATGTCAGGAAGTTAACTGCCTATAGAAAGGCCCATGTGGCAGGGAACTTCTAGGAGCTGACGGTGGCCTTGAACCAGCAAAAATAGAAGCAACCAAACCCCCCCTGCAGTCCTACAAGGAAATGAGTTCTGCCAACAAGCTGAGTGTTGGAAGTGGATTCCATCCCAATCCAGCCTCTAGATGAGAATGCAGCCCAAACTGATAACTTGACGGAAGGCCTGTGAGCCCTGGACGCAGAAAACCCATCTAACCCCAGCTGACATTTTGACTACAGCCTTTTGAGAGACCCTGAACCAGAAGCTGAACAGGTTGGAGAAAAACACACAACCATTCTGACAGGTCTCACTGTAAGTTCATAACCACTACGCCAGTACTAGATGCTGCCTGCCCTTGGCCTTCTGGGCCGCCTTCCTCCAGGTGACTATTTCACATGCTTGTCTCTCAGAACTAAGAACTTTGTCCCCCACATTGGCTCTCAGACAATACCTTCGCTTCTCCTCGTTAAGAAAACAGAGAACTAGCACAAGCCCCCGCCACCCATCCACTCCTCTCCCTCCATCGGTTCCCGTATTTGTATTGTATTTCCAAGTATTCGGAATAAATGGCCTGTGGTCCAGTCCTCCTGCCTGTGAGCCACATCCCATCTCTCGCCAACCCAAGGCTATCACGCCAGGATGGGGCTCGCTGACAGGTGTCTCAAAATTAACGTGTGTAACCGCACCCCTGATCTATTCCTGTCATTCCCATGCCCCTCCCCTCCTCCACCACCCCCTAAAAAAACCGATTTCTTTCCATCTTCCTTACCTCTATAGTAATTCCATGGTCATTGTTGCTAGAGCCAAAAATCGGAGACTCATCCTTGGTGCCTTCCCTCTTCCCGGATCCAATCCACATAGATCCCGTCGGCTCTGTCTTCACATGGACGCAGGATCCCTCCTGTTCTCCCCATCACCTTCTCCCATCCTGGTGGTCCAGTCATCGTCATTGCTTGCCTGGATCGCAACAGTAGCTGCCTCCTGGCAGGCCTCCTTGCTTCCAGCCTTGCCCCTCTTCAGGCCGTTCTCAGTGGAGCAGCCAGAATGATCTGTGGAGTTCTACCACTCCTCTGCTCAAAGCCCTGCCGGCTTCCCATGTCGGTTGGAATAAAATGCAAAATGGTCAAACAACTCCCAAAGTCTGACAGGGTCTCCCCTACACACACTTTTCTCGGAAACCTTTCCCTCTGCCGTCTCCATATCCTGCCCTGGTTGCCCAGACTCCAGTCACACTGGAGCTTAGGATCAGTCCTGAGAGCGGTGGGAAGCTTCTGATGAGTTCTCTAAGCCATGCTTCCGTCTTCTCTGCCTATGGTGTGGGACAAGAGATAGAAGGTGTCACAGGCCTGCGCGTCAGCCTCTTATGTTATGGAGGCTGTGAGGAGTCTTGCTGTCCCCCCAGCAAGGACACAAAGGACCCCTTTGCAAAGCTGGTGTTTCTTGGGAGTCCTTTCTTATTCTCCTTTTTGTGGAAAAAAAAAAAAGTAAAAGCAGAAAGTTCAAATGCTAGAAATTTTTAGTATTTTTAGAAGTTTTTCTTTACTTTAAAAAATTTTTTTATGTTTATATATTTTTGAGAGAGTGCATGCAAGTGAGGAAGGGGTAGAGAGAGAGGGAGACACAGAATCCGAAGCAGGCTCCAGGCCCTGAGCCATCAGCACAGAGCCCAACGCGGGGCTCCAACTCAGAAACAGTGAGATCACAACCTAGACCAAAGTCAGGCGCTTAACCAACTGAGCCACCCACGCGCCCCTAGAAGTTTTTTCTTAATTTCATTACACAAGTGTTGCAAACATTAAAGTTCAGAATCCACAAAAGAGAGAAGGAAAGAGGGGAGGGAAGAAAGTCAAGAGGGAGGGGAGAAGCAGAGGGGAGAGGGAGAGACAGAGAGGAAGGAAGACAAAGGTAGAGGGAAAAGGAAAAGAAAATTGCCCAAGGGCCTGCCACATAACAGAGTTCCTATTCACAATTATGGTTCTTTTTTTTTTTAATGTTTATTTTTGAGAGAGAGGGAGACAGAGTGCGAGTGGGGAAGGGGCAGAGAGACAGGGAGAGTCCCAAGCAGGCTCTGTGCCGTCAGTGCAGAGCCCCACTGGAGCTCGATCCCACAAACTGTGAGATCATGAGTTGGTTACCGACTGAGCCCCCCCTCAGGCGCGCCTGTGGTTCTCAGTACTTTTTAAACTACCCCCACCCTCACCCTGCCCAGGAGACTGGGAGGGGCAGCCTTCTCAACAAGCGGAATTTCATGCAGCCCATCACACCCCGCCCTTGCTGAGCTCACCCCCAAGTTTTAGAACAGACATCCTGGAGTTTGCTTACAAACCCATGACTTTTCCTGGCATCTCACTGGAGTAGCTTCTGACTAAGCGTGTCCGGGCCATAAGGCTGCGGTTAAAAGAAATTCTGGTTCTTCTCTTGAAAGGAAAAGAGTACATAAAGTTGTGCTGTATTTTCTGCAGTTAAAATGAATACATGATAAAATATAAACAGGACACCCAGGAAGAGACTAAATCCTTTCCACTCTTCCACTCACAAAAATCCATCATTAGGGGCGCCTGGGTGGCTCAGTCGGTTGGGCGTCCGACTTTGGCTCAGGTCATGATCTCACATTCGTGGGTTTGAGCCCTGCGTCGGGTTCTGTGCTGATGGCTAGCTCAGAGCCTGGAGCCTGCTTCAGATTCTGTGTCTCCCTTTCTCTCTGCCCCTCCCAGCTTATGCTCTGTCTCTCTCTGTCTCAAAAATAAATAAAACCTTAAAAAAATTTTTTTAAAAACCATCATTAAATTACATCATGATACGATTCTACTGATATCCATGTGTTTTTATTTTTAAGTTTATTTTATTTATTTTGAGAGAGAGAGAGTATGTGTGTACAAACATCACGAGAGGGGAGGAGCAGAGAGAATCCCAAGCAGGTTCCACAATGTCAGCTCAGAGCCTGACACAGGGCTCAAACCCACAAATCATGAGATCATGACCTGAGCTGAAATCAAGAGTCATACGCTCGACCGACTGAGCCACCCAGGTGACCCCTGTTTGTGTTTTTTAAAGAATTGGTGTGTCCTTATTTATTTATATGTCACTGAGAATAGTACCCTATTAATAATAGGGTTTATTGGGTTCTGTTATCACTATTATTTTTTATAATAGTTTATTGTCAAATTGGTTTCCATATAACACCCAGTGCTTCTCCCCACAAGTGCCCCCCACCATGACCACCACCCCCTCTCTCCCTCCCCCTCCCCCTTTAGTCCATGGTTCATTTTCAGTATTCAATAGTCCTTTTATTTACGTATTGAGTATACTACCGTATTAATAATAGGGCTTATTGGGTTCTGTTATCACTATTATTTTTTAAAGTTGTGATATTTTGTTTGGAGGTCGCTTTTTATTAAATAACTGTTTAAAGGTTATTAATTATTGTTAGCCACAAAAGAGAGTTTTAGGCCACAATTTAGTACACAGAAATAGTAATTTGCTAAAAAGTAATTTAGGAAAATGAAAATATAGGGGCACCTGGGTGGCTCAGTCGGTTGAGCGTCTGACTTCAATTCAGGTCATGATCTCATAGTTCATGGGTTTGAGCCCCGCGTTGAGCTCTGTGCTGACAGCTCAGATCCTGGAGCCTGCTTCAGATCCTGTGTCTCTTTCTCTCTCTGCCCCTCCCCTGTTTGCGCTCTGTCTCTCTCTGTCTCTCAAAAGTAAATAAATGTAAAAACATTTTTTAAAAATATATATAAATGGAACTCTGCAAATGCAGTTGGTGACTCACTGCTTATAGCCGGTTTGCATTGTTTTTAGGATGAAGAAAGCAAGCATCAAATTAACACACAATGTAAAATATTTCCAATTATGCTCTTGAAAGTGTTCTGACCAGAAAAATTAAGAACATTTTCTGATAATTATTTTGGCCATTTTTTTTCCATCACCCATTTTCTTCGCAATCCAATAAAAGCATCTATGAACTACGTGCTAAACATGATTCACTGTTATAAGATGGGTAGATTTCCAGGGGCGCCTGGGTAGCTCAGTCAGTTGAGCAGCTGACTTCGGCTCAGGTCATGATCTCCTGGTTCATGAGTTAGAGCCCCGCGTCGGGCTCTGTGCTGACAGCTCAGAGCCTGGAGCCTCCTTCTGATCCTGTGCCTCCCTCTCTCTCTGCCCCTCCCCTGCTCATGCTGTGTCTCTCTCTCAAAAATAAATAAACATTAAAAAAAAACATTGGCAGATTTTCAGAATTTCAATATTAAATACACGGACTTGACATTTGCTATGCACAGCAAAGGACATTTTGGACAAATTTTGTCCAAAATTTGCTTAAATGGTATACGCAAATCTCTCAGTCATTTATAAACTAAACTATAGGTAAATTTCCATTATTTCTTAGGTGCTTAGAAACATTAAGTGACTTTTTCCTGTGGATACTCCTACCTGGCGTCACCTCCTTACGGCCTGAAGTATGTCTTTACTAATTTCTTGAAGCAAGCCTGCTAGCAATTACTCCTCTAAGATTTTTTAAATCTGGGAATAGTTTTATTTTTTTTAATGTTTATTTATTTTTCAGAGAGAGTGTGAACACAAGTAGGGGAGGGGCAGCAAGAGCCGGCAGAGAGAATTCCAAGCAGGCTCTGCACAGCAGCGCCAGCATAGAGCCCCACTCTGGGCTAGATCTCACTCACGTGAGATCATGACCTGAGCAGAAACCAAGAGTTGGACGGTCAGCCCACTGAGGCGGCCAGGCGCCTTATCCGGGAATATTTTTAACGTGCCTTCATTGTTTGAGGTAAAACTCTGCAGCATAAGAAGGCCCCATTTGTTTCTGAGCAAATTTGCTAATTGGATGGATAATGCCATCACTGGAGGTGGGTTTCTCACTTTCCACCCAAAACGAAGCAGTTCCCTCCAGCACTGAGGCTTTGATAGCCTACACCGCCGTGGTCACTTCCGAGTCGGGGGGGGGGGTTGGGAGGAGGAGCACCCCCCCCCAGAACACCGCAGGTGCCTATGGGAGCACCCCGTCCGCCAAGGACACCCCAGATGCACTGCGTGTGTGGAAGCTCAGCAGAGTCTCCGAAATAAATGCTTCTTAATTTGTTTTTTTGTCTTCGCTCTTCTCCCAGAGCCCTGAAATAATTGTTTTTCAAAATTATTGTCCAGTTTTAAAGTTGTTTTTTGGGGGGAGAGGATTTGCTGCCCCAAGTGCTGCTCTCTGAACAACACAGACGAGAGCCCCAAAGGGATTAACTCCTAGTACAGCCACCGATGTATCATTTCGGCTGCTCAGGACGGCAGGGGTGCAGCTCCCTTCCTATCGAGGAGGCGTATTGCCTGGAGGGTCTCATTTCTGTCGGAGTCCCTCACCCGCCGGCGGGAAGGAAGGACGCGACACCGGGGATTCGTTGCAGAGTCATCTTTTATTCTTTCTTCCTTCTTCCTCTCCTTCCTCCCCGACCGTGCAAAATATACCCTTAAGGGGAGGCGTGGCCTTATCCCATTGGTCCAAAGGCTTTGTCACGGACTCCACGCATGCTGCGCAGCCTCTCTTGGGTTAGTAGCTCGTGAAGGAGCATAGCGGTCGGCAGGGGGATGGGAGCTAGGGCGGCTCAGGAGCTTGGGGCTTCTGCCCGGTCGCCATCTTGGGTGACCATTTCACCTCCCACACATTTCCACTTGGTTTTTCCTGCTGGAGGTGCAGCCAGTTCCTTTCTGATGGGAGATAACAGGGGGCTTACATTTAGGGAGCAGATACCAGGCTCCGGGCATGATACACTCTCCCCTGGCATGTATTCTCTTTAAAATAATGATTTTAAGCTTTTTATAACATATAAATGCAATATGTAGGGTTTTTTTTTTTAATGTTTATTTATTTGGAGAGTGCATGTGAGCAGGTTAGGGGCAGAGAGAGAGGGAGAGAGAAAGAGTCCCAATAGGCTCCTACCCTGCCAGCACAGAGCCCGACATGGGGCTCGATCACACAAACTGTGGAATCATGACCAGAGCCAAAACAAAGAGTCAGGTGCTTAACTGACTGAGCCACCAAGGCACCCCATATTGTTTTTAATGCTTATTATTCATTTTTTGCGACAGAAAGAGCACAAGCAGGGGAGGAGCAGAGAGAGGAGACATAGGATCTGAAGTAGGTTCCGGCCTCTGAGCTGTCAGCACAGAGCTCGATGTGGGGCTCAAACCCACAAACTGTGAGATCATGACTTGAGCCGAAGTCAGACGCTTAACAGACGGAGCCCCCAGGTGCCCCTCCCTGGTAAGAATTCTTTCTTGTTCCGGGGCTTATACCTAGGATCATCATTATCCCATCTAGAATATATATATATTTAAATTTGGCAGCACTTTTATTACAAACAACGTATTTGGATGAGATATATTGAAAAGGGAAAGATAACTTTAACATATCATCCAAATTCCCCAGACTAGAAAGCGAGGGGTTGGTTCTGTTAGCCTGCCCGCTCAGGCTGGACGTGCAGCTGGGTTGCTAACTCGGCATCACCAGCCCAGCCTGCCCTCTTCTATGGATGGCCTTGGAGCATTCGTTGGGTTGTTAAATTACCGGACTTATACTTTACTGAGACCTTTACTTCTCCATGAAACGGCTGCAGTTTCAACTTGCTATGGAACTTGGGAAGGGCTGAATGCCAAGGGTGCGGGAATGATGAGGGGCCTGTGAACTCAGGCCACCAGGAGGTTGAGACACGTCACAGTCAGATCCAGTTCATGTCCATCATTACCAGCCTCTTGCTTTCTCTTGGAAACCAGAAAATTAATGTCCCAGATCGTGCTCCTGGACCACAGAGAAATACCATGAGTAATGAGCAAGTGTGAATTTTATCAAAGAAATGTAGTCAATCTACGTGGCGCATACAGGAAATTATTCGGTTTCTTTGAAGCCAGTTGTGAAAAGTATAATTTAACGAGAGACTTAGGGCTTGAAACTCAGGCCACACTGGGGGTAGACTGAATGAGGCCGCAGAAGTTTACTCGTGACATATTAAACAAAGAGCTTCAGAACCAACTGGCCTCCACAGGCTCACACCTACATCAACAGTAAAATATTCTTTGTCAGTTAATCATCAGCTGACTTACTGAGTTTCTCATCCTGAAGTAATAACCCCCTCCCCCCTTTTCACAGAAGTGTAAGCTATAAGCAAAATGAAGGGTTCATTATCTTGGGAGAAAAAGGTATTATCAAAATCTCATCCAAATCCACACTGAAACCTGACAGTGACATTGTATCCATGAGGTTAACCTTAACATAGGGTAATAATAATAAAAATTTGACGGTTGCAGTGTTTATTTTTTGCCCACAACATCAAAGAGTCGACGATATATCATTTACATTTAATTATTCTTTGGCAGGCTTGGGAACTTAATGAGAGGAATAAAAACAGTGATAACAGGGAGCAAAGAGACTTCATAAGCACGTTTCCGGATCCATTGTAGTTGACACAATTTCCACAGCTGCAAATAGAAACAGGCTTTGCGAATGTAAGCTCGTAAGAAATGAGAAGGATGGGGGTGCTGGGAGGCTCAGTCCGCTAAGCGACTCATGATTTCGGCTCAGGTCATGATCTCACAGTTGGGGGGATGGAGCCCCACTTCGGGCTTCTCAATGACAGCAAGGAGCCTGCTTGGGGTTCTCTCTCTCCCTCTTTCTCTGTCCCTCCTCTCCCTTCTCTCTCTCTCTCTCTCTCTCTCTGACTCTCTCACAAAAATAAGTAAACATTTAAAAAAGAAAGAAACAGTATGGATTTGCCAAAACACCATGCTCTTTGGGATTTTCCTTATATCAAATGCGGTCACAACTCGGTCAGACAGACAGAGCTAGCACGGCAGGGAAAAAGCTCTGAAAGATCAACTTGGAGCCGGACGGGATCAGAGTAACTCAGGGACGATGAGAACGAGGCAGAGGGGAAGAAAACCCTGCGTGAACCGGCTCATTCGGTCAGCACGGTGTCATGGCGTGAACGCAACTATTATCTCTCAGAAAGGAGGAGACGCAGGTGTGCAGACTTTAAGCAGTTGTGACGGGGTCTCTCCTCCAAAATCACAGCCGAGTCATAGGGTCCCTGTAGCACTCTTACGATCTTCACTTCCCAGTCACTTCCTCGGTCTGTCAGTCTGCCTCTCTCTCTCTCTCTCTCTCACACACACACACACACACACACACACACACACACACATTTGGCATCTGTCGTTTCTGTCTTTCACCCCAGTAACTTGGTCTTTGTAAGTAGGCAAGATACTGGGGGGCGGGGGTGGTGGTGGAAATAGCATTAAAAAGAACATTCAAATGGAAAAGAACCTTCCATTCCTTCCTTAATCCTTGACCATCTACGTCCACTCGTGATACCAACCATGAACCTGAACTGCGGTGCGGTCACGAGCCCTTGGCGGATCCTCCCTGTTGCCTAAGGATTAGCCACTCGGCTGACCCCCCGCCCCTCCTTGGGAGAGGAAGAAGAAAGTAGTTGTGTCATGTGCCTGAACAGATACCCGAATAAGTGGGTGGAAGCCATTCTGAGGGGCAGAATTCCAGTTACCAAAACCGTAGGCGTGACCCACAGAACCCCACGTTGGCGCCGCCTCCGTCAGGGACCAGAGCTCCACATTGCCCGTCAGCAAAGCACCCACGTCTGAGTTCTCTTTCTTGGCTCTAATCTGGAAGCCAGATCCCGAGGTCCCTGAGGGGCATGCAGTAACGACAAGACAGTTTTGTTGTGTTTTTGTTTTGTTTAAGTTTATTTATTTGTTCTGAGAGAGACAGAGAGAGAGGGAGAGAGAGGACCCCAAGCCAGCTCAGCACCGTCAGCCTGGAGCCAGATGCTGGGCTCAAACTCACGAACTATGAGATCATGACCTGAGCTGACACCAAGTCAGATGCCCAACTGACTGAGCCACCCAGGTGCCCCAGGACCGTGTTTCACCCCAAACTGGAAGCCACCTCGGAATCCCGGTGTTGAGGGGAACGCCGAGTCCCCACTCCCAACGCTCCATGCGGAAGGCACTCCTTTAGTCTCATCTTGCTGTTGCTCACACCACCTCCTCATTCCCAGAGGGACAGCAGCCAACTGACTGGTAAACCTGGGAACGGGGGGGGGGGGGGGGCATGCATAACTCTTGTTCCCGCAGATGCCAGCTGTTGGGTAAGCTTCCAGGTAAGCGCCGCGCGCCTGCAGGGGGAGGCTGCCACTGCGTGTTCGGTCTGTCCAAGTCTCCGGTGCAACGTCAGGAACCTCGCTGTGGCCACGCCCCCAACCTACAGTCTCCAGCGGTGACAGCAGCAAACAGCCCTGTGATCCCCGCTGGACCGATGACTTCATACCAGCACACTCAGGACGCGGCTCCGAGGGGCTCGCTTTTTTTTTGCTCCCTCACCCCCTGGCAGAAATAATTATAGAATTCTTATTATAACCGATGTCCTTTTATCTATAAGATAAATAAGACGCAGTCACTGTTCTTTTTTTTTTTTTTTATGTTTTTTATTTATTTTTGAGAGACAGAGAGAGACAGTGCGAGCAGGGGAGGGTCAGAGAGAGAGGGAGACATTGAATCTGAAGCAGCTCCAGGATCCGAGCTAGCTGTCAGCACAGAGCCTGACATGAGGCTCAAACCCATGAACCGTGAGATCATGACCTGAGCCGAAGCCAGACACTTAACAGACTGAGCCACCCAAGCCACCCCCAGTCACAGCTCTTAAAGGCCTCACAGCAGGAATGGGAAGAAACAGAGAAACCTTAGTGTGAAGAAATTCTAATAGAGACGGAAAGCAAGAGCGAACGAGGCATGAATGAAGGCGGGTGACTCAGCCCCGCACGGCGCAGGTGCCACAAAGGTGGCGGTAGATGGGCTGATTCTGAAAGGGTGAGCGGCTGTTGGCCAAGCAGTGATGCACACACACAGGGAGCACTCTCGGTGGGTACTGGACACTCGGTCTCACACCCAGGGAGTGGGCAGGACATACGCACAAGAGGTTGGCAAACAAGAGAAGCAACTTGGAATGCGTGTTAAAAACACAGACGACCGGGGCGCCTGAGTGGCTCAGTCCGTTAAGTGTCCGACTCTTGGTTTTGGCTCAGGTCATGATCTTGAGGTTCTTGAGTTCAAGCCCCACATCAGGCTCCACGCTGACAGTGCAGAGCCTGGTTGGGATTCTCTCTCTGCCCCTCCCCTGCTCATGCTCTCTCTTTCTCAAAAATAAACGTGTACACACACACACACACACACAAACACACACCACCAGGGGCACCTGGGTGGCTCAGTCGGTTAAGCATCCGACTCTTGATTTTGGCTCACGTCATGATCTCATGGTCATGAGATCAAGTCCCTCATCAGGCTCTGCGCTGGGCATGGAGCCTGCTCAAGATTCCCTCTCTCTGCCCTTACCTTCCTCATGCACGTGGTCTCTCTCTATATGAAAAGACAAAACAAAACAAAACCACAGACGACCAGGCTCTACCACAAGTTTACAAATCTAAAAGAGTAACCCAGGAACGTGTGTTTCTAATCAGCACCCCAGGTAATGTTTTTGATCCAGAAAGTTTGGAATCACTCCTACATTTGGGGAGCCACTGAAGAGCTTCAAGAGATGGAGGACTCTGACCAGAGCCGAATCCTCAACTCTGCCGGCACAGTGGAGCTTGAAGGCAGGAAGAGACTGGGCGGGGCCGAAACATGCTGCTGACAATGGGTATGAAGTTCGATGACAGAGTTTAAGAGATAGCCAAGGTGTTAGGGGCGCCTGGGAGGCTCGGTCGGTTAAGCATGGGACTGTTAATTTCATGTCGTGATCTCACGGTTGGTGGGATCAAGCCCCGTGTCAGGCTCTGTGCTGACAACATGGAGCCTGCTTGGGATTCTCTCTTCCTTGCCACCTGCCCCTCCCCCACTCACACTCTTTCTCAAATTAAATAAAAAATTTAAAAAAAATTTTAAAGATACTTAAGGTGTCACAGGGGCAGGACTTCACTGACCGCACGTTGACAGTGAGGGAGAAACAGAGGTCGCCTGTGTTTCCGAGGCAGGTCGCTAGGTGAATGGGCTCTTACCGGGAGAGAGTACAGTCGACCTGAGTCTTGAGCTAGGTATGTCCACAGCTAAGGAGCAAAAGTCCCTGCTGTAAGCACTGGCCCCTCTCCAAAGAAGAGTCCATAATAGTCTCTGTAGAGTGTAGTTCACTATCAGGTCATATCCTATGGATCTGGAATGGACACTTAATAACCCTGTGCCAATTAAATAATGTCTTCTGGTAATTGTGACGGGACTTAGAGAAAGGCAGAGTTTCTAAGTGTGGCGGAACTTGAACTGTGGGTGGGCAGCCGCACTCCATCAGTGGACAGAGAAGCAGAGGAGACAACAGCACAGTAGTAGTTCCAGAGGAAAGGGCAGGGGGGGAGAGCATGAGGCAGGTACACCCTCAAACTGGCGGAGAGGAAGAAACGAATCAGAGAGCATCCTGGCGCCGTCCCAGTTTCTGGTTCCTACGCCCGCGTGAGACCTGGCTACGTGATGACCCTTGTGCTCCATAAACTCAACCGTGGCCTTAAATAAATGCTTCTGGGTTTCAGTCTATTCACGTCGGCTAGTGCTACTTTGTTATTCGTCATACAGGCATAAAGACGGCATATTGGGTTTGGGTCCTATCAAGATTTTGGGTGCCCACAAGTCATTCAGATGGAATCATCCAGTAAGATGTTTAACTTGTCAGTCATGGGATGAAATAAATATTTGCCTGTGTTCAGCGTAAGAGCTGAAGCTGAATGAGAAGGGCTGTGGTCACCTACACAGAGCACGAGGAAAGATAAAAAAACATAAGCTACGTAGACACTACAATGATTGAGGAAAGTTAAAGACTTGTTATTTTTTTTTAAATTTTTTCTAATGTTTTTTATTTATTTTTGAGAGAGAGAAAGAGAGCATGAGAAGGGGAGGGGCAGAAAGCGAGGGAGACACAGAATCCGAAGACTGGCCCCAGGCTCTGAGCTGTCAGCACAGAGCCCAACACGGGACTCGAACCCACGAACTGTGAGATCATGACCTGAGATGAAGTCAGACACTCAATCAACTGGGCCACCCAGGCGCCCCAAGCCTTGCTATTTCTGAAGAAGTAAGAGATGGTCCTTTGGCTGTCTTAGCTCAGGCCTCCCATTTCCTTTCGGGGAAAACCAACGAGTGGACAACGTTGATGACCCCACCACCGACTTCCCAGATGTGCAGGACGTAAGACAACCGACTTTGCTAAAGAAACTGGAAATGGTTTCGTAGTTTAACCACGAATGGGGACCGGAACGCCTCGTCGAGTCAAAAATGTTAAAGCACCTCATAAATCAGCAGTGGCCCTGAGGTTTCGTCCGGGATGGTTTCCAAACATGTGTTACGCATTACTGGTCACGGAACTCTGTGTACTAGAAAGCTTATTTTGTTATTAATGATCACGAGGACATTTGTCAAGTATGATCGTTCGCTGGATCCTACGTTCTCCTTCCTTTTCCTCTTAGAGTCACACATTCCAATTAAAATATTTTTTTGGAAGTTTGGGCCCTGAAGCATATGCCACTCCTCTGCCCCGAACAGCTGGGGAGCTCAGGCGGTTAAGCATCCTACTCTTCATTTCGGCTCAGGTCATGATCTCACAGTGTGTGGGTTTGAGCCCCTGCTTTGAATTCCCTCTCCCACCCCCACCCCCCTCTCTCTGCTCCTACTTCACTTGTGTTTCTCTCTCTTTCAAAATAAACTTTAAAAAATTCTTTTTAGGGGCTCCTGGGTGGCTCAGTCGGTTAAGCATCCAGCTTTGGCTCAGGTCATGATCTCACGGTTCGTGAGTTTAAGCCCCGCGTCGGGCTCTGTGCTGACAGCTCAGAGCCTGGAGCTGCTTCAGATTCTTTGTCTCCCTCTCTCTACGTGTCCCCTGCTCACCCTCTCTCTCTCAAAAATAAATGACATTAAAAAATTTTTTAATTCTTTTTAATCCTAAAAAGGAAACATACTGTGTTTTCCAAATTTTCTTTGAGCACGGAACTTACCAGAAAAAATGTAACTGGAAACAGCATTTTTAAAAATCTATCGTGGGTCTGTATATGGTTAGCAACAAATGTGTTAAATTTTCAGTGCATCATCATGAACAGAATTGGTTAATTTTTGTATACTTACTATTTTGTCAGCATGTTCAGGCACTTGGTAATTAGAACTCTGTTTTCCTCTGCAATCATTAACTGAGATACAAATGACAATATATAGTCAGTATTGTCTCTCCTACGAAAGCACACTTTTCAATTTTTTAATGTTTATTTTTGAGAGAGAAAAGAGACAGAGCATGAGCAGGGGAGGGGTGGAGAGAGAAGGAGACACAGAATCCAAAGCAGGCTCCAGGCTCCAAGCTAGCTGTCAGCACAGAGCCCGATACGGGGCTCGAACCCACGAACTGTGAGATCATGACCGGAGCTGAAGTCGGATGTTCAGTCGACTGAGTTTTACTGACCCAGGCGCCCCAGTAAAAACCTTTTTAAAGAAGAGTTAACATTTATTAAATTTCAAGAATAGAGACAGATTTAGTTATAGAATCCAAACTAGGTTTTCCCAAAGTGTCCTACAGAACACTAACATTGCACAAATTTTAAATAGGCATTACATACAAAAGAGTCTTGCCTGGGTCCTGGGTAGGGAGAAAAACTAAAGAAAGGTTATAAAAAGGAAAAAGGTTATAAAAAACATTAAGACACTGGGGGGGGAAAGGAATATAAACTGTACAGTGGGTATTTCCGTATCGATGCTAAATTCCGAGAGTGTGATAAGGTATCGAAGTTTTAAGAGGGAATGTCGGCTTGTAGGAGAAGCATACTGAAGTATTTGACTTGGGGGCCGAATGTCAGGATACCGGCAACTTTCAAAGAGGTCAGAAAAAAGGGTCACATTCACCTATGGACATAGATGAGAAGGAGCAAGAGATCAAACAAATGTGGCAAAACGTTAACAACAGGGGAATCTAGATGAAGGCCGCTGGGAGTCAGCTGGCACTATACTTCCAACTCCTCGTTTATTTTATTTTTTTATAAAATTTTTTAATGTTTTATTTATTTTTAAGAGACAGAGAGAGACAGCATGAGCAAAAGAGGGTCAGAGAGAGAGGGAGACACGGAATCTGAGGCAGCTCCAGGCTCTGAGCTAGCTGTCAGCACAGAGCCCGACGCACGGCTCGAACCCATGAACGGTGAGATTCCTGAGCCGGAATCAGACACCCTAATGACTGAGCCACCCAGGCGCCCCAACACCACGTTTTTAAATTGGAATTTAAAAAAAAAAAAAAATAAATAAATAAAATAAAATAAATAGGAATTTTGCGTAGCAAAGTCAATACACTCATGTTAAAAAGGGACTCGAGGGTTTTGGTTGTTCAGATACGCAATTTTAAGCAGATGGAAGGTAACGATTGAGCTGTTTGAAAAGATGAACCTGATTTCATCACACAGCCCGGATGCAGGGACAGAGGACTGAATGGCATTGTCCTCAGACGCTCGGCACAGAGCGGAAACATGGGATTTGTAGAAGTACGGGTGGGTTGGTATGGACGAAGCACGGAGTAGAAGTAAGGACAGAGATAGGACGTGCACGATTTACAGGTGCAGCCAGCCTGTGGAGTTTCACGTGCCACCTAAGGGGAATTAGATGTTCCTTTGAAGGCAAACGGGCGCGGGCGGCGTCATCGGGCTCACTCGTCATGACAACGGTCAGCTCCATGAAGGACAGGCTGGAGCACATGAGACCAGACCTGGGGAGCCGGTGAGAACCTACAGCAAGGAGAAGGGATCAGGAACTGGACTAAGGGGGCAGGATGGGCAGGGTGCCCGTCGGTTGAGCGGCCGACTTCAGCTCAGGTCATGATCTCATGGTTCATGGGTTCGAGCCCCGCATCGGGCTTTGTGCTGACCACTCAGAGCCTGGAGCCTGTTTCAGATTCTGTGTCTCCCTCTCTCTCTCTGCCCCTCCCTTGTTCGCACTCTGTCTCTGTCTCAAAAATAAACATTAAAAAAATAAAAAATAAAATCACTTGAGAAATTAAAAAAAAAAGCAGCTGTCTTCAGCTCAGGTCATGATCTCATGGTTCATGTGTTCGAGCCCCACGTCAGGCTCTGTGCTGACAGCTCAGAGCCTGGAGCCTGCTTCTGATTCAGAGCTTCTCTCTCTCTCTCTGACCCTCCCCTGCTCACAGGTGTGTCTCTCTCTCAAAATAAACGTTAAAAAAAAAAAACTGGACTAAGGGTCTAGTAGGAGAGGAAAGGGAAAACGGATCTGAGAAGAGGCGCCAGGTTGACTGGAAAGGTTGGTACCACCCACCCCAGGGAGATAATATAAACGTCTGTTTCCCCAACCAGAAGGTGGAATGAACGCCGGGTTCCCTGTCACAGGACTGTCTTGAGGACCCGGCAGGGCAAGGAGGGGGCGCCGTAACACACGAAAACCAGTCAGCGCTCGAAGTAAGTGCTCAATTAGTCACCACCATCGCTGCAGCCACCGCGGGAGAAGGGGATCGGGAACCGGGCCCAGCCAGCCCTGGGGTCCGGCCTACTTCTGACCCCAATCCTACAACGGATGCCCCTGGTCTCCACACCCACAGCAGCAGCGGCAGCGGTGGGCTGGGGCCCAGCAATCCAGGTCACTCGTCACACACTACACGCACTAAGGGTGAAATCATGCATTTGAACACTCACTTCCTCCGGTCTGAGCTCTTAAACCTCCAGTAGGGTGTGCCTCTCAACACCTCCGTTAACTGGAACTCTCGTCCAGACTAGACCAGTCTGGAGACGTCCTGAAAAGGCGCCGGCTGCTCGCAGACAGACAAGGGCACGACTACCGTTTCTGAGTGTCCGGGAATCTGGGGGCAAGTCCGTGTGACCGAGGGGGGCCTGGGGCTCATCTGTAAACTACCTAAGACAGTCCTATCATGTAGGAGATGCCTGGAAACTGACGACTGGTCAGGACTACTGTGGACCCACTATTTCATCTGATTCTAGTATAAAAGTCATGGTACGAAAGTACTGCTGCTGTCAGAAATTAAGTCACTTAATTATTAAGAATTAAGAAATTAAGTCACTTGTCACTCGATCAAAGCCATCCAACTTGATAAAAGAACCAAGATTAGAACAGTAATCATCCAACTAAGAAATCTGGTTCTTTTCATGAGAGAGGTCTGTTTCTACAGTATTGAGAACACTTATTTCAAAATACAGTCACATCGCACGCCCGTCGGGGAGATGTGCTACTTCCATAAGTGAAAAACCGTATTCTTCAGAAACGGATGGTTGAAGCTACCGGGAAACTTCTCGATGGTAGCGTCTGGTAAAGACTCAGTCACAAAATCGGTGTATCTGCCTATTATCTAAACTTGACTATTGACACTAAATGCCGGAACGGTTGAAATGAAAACACAATCCCTTTACTTTTAAGCTTTATTTTATCACCCTTATCAAACACACATTGGGAAGCATACCAACAGTGCATCTTACGGTGGGTCAGTTTACAACAAAACTGAACAAGGCAATTGTGTTTACAGAAAAAGTTTTCAGCAAAAAACGATACGCAACACGGTCCGTTGAAACGCAGCGTCCATACGTTTTAGGTATATAGGAAAGTGAAAAATAAAAGTTCTTTGCTACGTAGCAAGAAAAGAAACAAGTTTAAAAGACTCGAGTAGGAATCAGGAGTTTAGGGATTTCAGAAAAGGACTTCTTGGTACTGATACACATCTACATTTATAGTCCCAGTAGTTATTTTAAAACAAACAAACAAAAAAAATTGAAAAAAAAAAAAAACCCCAACAAAAACTCACGAACAAGAAGACATCACCAGGGACAGAGGCCCAAGCACCAGGAAACGTCGAGACCGATATGCTACTGAAAACCTGGCAGAAGCGTTACAGACTGTTCTCTGTGTAAAGTCCTGGGAGCTCTGAGGTGAGGGGACCCGCAGGACACCGTCCGCCTCATGACTGGCTTTGGTTTGAGGGGTCTTTCCCATTCTGTCCGACCACACCTTCCCACCAAAAACACAGCAGGTGCACATTTCTGAGGGAAAAGAGTAGAAGATTTCAATCTTCACAATCAAGCGCTCCAGTGCTGATCCAGGAAGCCACCAACCGTTAACATGTATTGACCATGACTGGATTTCTAAGAGTGACCAAAAGGTAACAAAGATGGAGCCCTTTTTGGGGAAAAAACATCCCTCCTGCCACATCTGACACTGTTAAGAAGATATAAAGGAATGTTCAACCATTTACGGTTTTCTCAGTAAAGACGAGGAGTGAAAGAGTGAGTCCCCCGGGGAAAGACACAACAGCGTCACACTCTGCAAAGTAAACATTCTACAGAGACGCGGCTGGACTTTTTTTAATTAGAATAAATAACCACGACGTACTTCCCTAAGGTGCTAGAGCGCGGCAGCAGGTGCGTGCCGGCGCCCGCGGTACCCAGCGTGCAAAGGGAACCGCGGAGAGGGCTAATCCCCGGTCCGTTCTGATCCTTGACCTGCAGGGGTGCTGATGTACAGCAAACACACAAAAACTGGAATTTAAGTATGTTTTTAAACATTAAGCCAAACGGAATATGGGTCTTTAATCTGGTTTTATAAACTCTAAAAGTAATTTTCTGGGGAGACGATGATGAGGGGCGTGTAGGAAAGGGAAGATTCTGTTCTATGCTGCAAGCGCCACGCCTGGAGTTTTATAAAGAAATGAGCCCCTTCAGATCCTAAGCTACGTGGGAGATCACTAACACCAGTAAGGAAGCCACTTTCCTCCCCTCACTCATCTTACTCCTCTTCTTTCTCTTCTCTACTCTTGAATTTGGCAGATTTCTGACAACCCACGCTAACAAATCACACGGCGACACCGAATCCCAGGAACCGGAGAGATTCTGCGTCCGCAGGTGTCATTCAGGACACCTTGCCACGTCTGCTTTTAACACGCTTCCGACTCGTGAGTACCAGTAAACGGGGCGCCTAGGTGGGAGGGGACCGCAGACCGGGGAGGGGGAAATGGCCCGACAGGATTCTCGTGATGACAAGCAAGAGTCTAACAAAATAGGCTCTTTTCTGCACGACGAAGATTAACAGCAAGTAAAGCTAAGCAAGGCAAGTAAGACAGAACGCTTCTCTTTGCCTCTAAGCAAAAGTACTGGGAACCCAGGTCATAACGCATGCACCGGTTTCCTTGAGGACACTGTGGAAGCTACTCTGGCGAATGGGAGATCACACTCGGGCGGTCATCTGATCAGTCTCCCGTGAATCCCCGCATTTATGGGGACACGAATATAACCGCGTATAACCAACATAACAAAAGCACAAACGGAGCAAGTTTAAAACATTAATCCTCATAAGCAATATAAGGAACAACTAAAGTGCTGAGCTGTGTGTAGCAAGATGAATGAATACACACTTTACATCAGGAAAACAAAAGCTGTAAAAACTATCTTCTATCCTGAAGATCACCTTGATTATCACCTATAAAATATACAACCTCCTAAATGCTCTCTGGTTTATAGATATTTCTTTTATAGCCCATTTCTCCTATAAAATTGCAGCAAAAATAGTTAAAACTGATTACCCCCTTCAATAAATATCCACAGTCTCTGTTGATTACATGCCACTGTCTCAGTCAACTGACCATCCTACAATGGAAAACAACGTGAAGAACACCGAGGTGGGAGAGGGGGCTCAGAGAACGGAACCCCACGTCCCGTGGGCTCGGGCTGGGACGCTCACCCGAAACAAAACAGATCCGTGACATTTCTGGGCACTCTGAAAACGGAACTCCGCACGTTCCCCTGTAACTAAGAAAATGTCACGTATCCAAATACACCACGGGGGGTTCAGAGGAGTCCCACGTGATAGAGACTCAGTATCTTCACATTCGTGGAGGAAGCAGACGAGGAACAGTGACTTGGAAAGACTGCCAGCTCAGGTAAAGGCGAGCCACTGAGCACCTTGAGAAGAAATGGAAATTCTTTTCAGCTGATCATGACCGAAAGCCGGTCTGCACGTGACCACACACTTGCCAAGAAACAAATGAACGCTGTCAGAGCCAGAAGAGTAAATTTGAGGAAAGAATCTACTATTAAAAATGGACTAGGTCCCAGAAAGAATTAGATTCTGCCAGGTATCTTGGGCTTCCCATCATATGTGATGTCGGGGGGAAATCAGATGTGAATAGTTTTACGCATACATAAAAAGGTAAGCCGAGGAAATTCTGGACTTTGACACTATGTGACTCCACCCAGAAGTTCTTCCATGGAAAAGGCTGAGGTGCGAGAAATTGCCATCATCTGGGAACTTTCACCCAAATGAGTTTTAACATCTTCCAGGAAACACAAGGCACTTGCTTCAGTCTTTGACTACCTACACATCCGCCAGACTGAACTCTAGTCACGCTACGAGTCCATCTGTGCCCTCATCTGAACAAAGCCGCCTAGCACGTACGCTCGCAGAAAACTCCAGGGGAAACGCACTCCCCGAGCGCCTCTCCCACGCTCACCCGTAACTGTTACTGGGATCGCCGTCAGTGGCTCTGGCGCTGATTCTCATACTGGATGACACTGAAATATGTCAGGCTGTGCAGTAAGACGTATGGCGGAAGGGGTGTCAGACGGGCCTGGTAAAGTCAGAGCACAAGACCGAAGAAGACGACGACCAAGCGGGAGGGCCCAGCATCTGACAAGCACGCCCGAAGGCGCCAGGACCTGGGAGGTTATTCCGGAAGGGTGCCGGGCGCCCTGGGCGGGCTGGGAGCCCGGCGTGACGGAGCGGAAACAAGCCTCGGGCCCCCGAGTTTCCCTCCGACTTCCTCCACCCGGCAGCACGGCTTCTGGAAGCAAGCACTCCCGCTCAGAGGTGAAAGTATCAGGAGACGGAACATGACTGTAGAAGGCAAGTTAAAAATTCAAGGATTGTTTTTTCTTTAAAGGTTAACGTAACAGATCTCAGCACGCGCTAGCAGCTCCAGTGCCGAGAGGGAGGCATCCTCATCTCCGTGAAAATGAGGGAAGGACGCATAAAACTTTATTTATGGTTTTTGTTCTAAAAGCAGCCAGTTTGGGCCCGAGGCATAACGGAGAGGGAATTTCTCTACAGAGCTGCTATACGGACAGCCACACAAAAGGGAAGACACCCAGTGGTAATAAGTGCAATGTCTGGTTGCAAGAGGGGGACTGTTTTATCATTCCTTTAACATGCGGCCAATTATCTCTTACCGAGGTGTCCAACTCCACCTGCTTGCCTAGAAAAGCAGCATTCAAGCTTTGAGAATGGCTAGCTGGCCACCTCCCCCAAATGTTTCCAAAGAACCAAAGATTTCCTTCGGAATAATCAGTTTATATGTCTTTTCTGGGCCAAAAATGCATCAGGACCATACTGCAGAAGAAAGAGAAACTGGGAAGGCAAGAGGGGAAGGAAGCACAGACATTAACTTAGGGAAAGAAAAACCACCTGAGATCAAATTTGTCCCAAAGAGTAAGGTTTAAGTGACAAAAAGCCTCACCTCTTTATCCTACCTCTCAAAAATAAAATACCTAAGTGTTTAATAACTTCAAGGAATCAAAATCTGTGTCTATATTTCACCCTAAAAGAATCATAAAAATTGCATCTTTTGGTAATATTTGGTTCAGGTTTGAGAAAGACAGTGAGGTTAAACTTCTTATAATATCGGAGGAGGGCGGGAGAATCTGCAAACGTCATCTTTGGTAGTATTGGGCTAAAAGCTATAAAATCACAATTTAAATCACAGGAGCCATCTTTTTTCAGTTTTGTGGCTTTAATATAAAATACTTAATTCATTGAATGGTGCTTAGGCTCATCAATTAGTCCATCAGCCCCCTAAAAATCTAGCTGGGACCTTCTGGAATAAAATTCTACAGTGTTAAGCGCTACAGATAGGCATGAATCTATCAGTGAGAAGACCAAGAGCGCCGTGAATTCAGCCTCGGGCTGCCAGCAGCACACGGCCGCACTGAGCTGAGGAGCCCACTGCGGTTTATTTGTGAGGGTTTCTTCCTCGTGGGGGTGGAGGGCGGACGAGGAAGGGGTGTGTGCCAACCTGGCACGCCTGCCCTTTATGAAAAGAATTCACTGGTGCCCCGCGTTCATCAGTCTACGCAGAAGAACCTGGGGTTTCTACTCACCACGGAGGCCGCTACCCACTCGAGCATTTCTGTCTGGGGGAGGTTAGGTTTCCAGGGTACTGGTTATACTCTCGGATTTTTATCTCAAAACAACCCAGCTAATCACTCCCTGAGAAGGCCGCCAGGAAGGACAACAGACCTTCCTTCAGAGCGCACACGCGAGACGCTCAGAACCCAGCCTTCCCTCGGGGGTCGTGCCACGAGGCGCTCGGGCGATGCGCTCCTCTTACCAAATTCGGCTTCATGATAAACGTGAAGGGAGAGTCCCGAATGATATGAAAATTGCAAATAACTCAAATGTCAAAAAGCAAGTGTCTGGACAGGGTCAACTAGTCCGTCCTCTAAAATGTAAATTCTTAGCTGGGCCGCTCAGGAACACACAAGGACCGGGCGAGGCGCCTTCCAGCAGGGAAAGATAGTAAAGGCTTTTTCCTTAGGGAAAAAAAAATTCTATTTAGATAAGGGAACAAGAAAAAATTCATAACCTGTATACAGGCGGGGGTTTTTTTGTATAATTAGTGCTTCATAAAGGTTCCCTAAGTTTTAAAGCTTTACGTCCATCTACCATGACGTGGGAGGGATCCACGGTCACAACTCCTAAGCCACGCAGCCCACCCACGACCACGAAGGCGTGCGCCCCAGCTCCCTGGGCTCAGGGGCCCGTCGGGCTGCTGGAAATCCTTCCACAAATCCTTTCTGAGTTTTCCTTCCTTTCTCCCTCCACCTTGTTAGAGCCACGCCTTTCCTAGCCTCCCCGCAGACAAGAGCCAGACTGTCTGGGCTGCTGCCCCTCCGGCTTCCCTTCAGCCATGAAGCCGGGCAGAGGAGGAGGGGGAAGGAAAAGCAATGATGGAGAGCGAGCGGAAGGAGAGCAGGAGCCCCGATTGCCCAACTTCCCTTTGCCTGGTGTTTTTTTCCCCTTTCCCTTCACTGAACACAATTCTTTTTGACCCACTTCAATTTCCATCCTAATAACAGAGACCTTGAGAAACCTTACACAGATCACAGGAGGCTCAGTCCGGAAAAGACGAGCTAACACAGGTTCTGAAGCAGACCCAAGGCTGGGGCAGCGCACGCGGAGCAAAATCTCTGCTTCGTTCCAGTCACTGTAGGGGAGTTTCAGTTTAACCCGGTCTAGACTCACTGGTTCTGAGCCTCTCAGGAATGAACTGTTTTCTCATGTACATTCTATCAGAGAGCGCGACTCGCAAAACACACGTGCCCTAAACCCTGCAGACGTGACACAGCTAGGGAAGAGGTACACGCTGTATTAGCTCACGAGACTCACGCTGGAAAGCACACCGACTCCAATCTCGTCTTTCGCACCCGCACACACACTCAAGCATACACACTAGACATAAAAATTGTGCAAGATCAAGCATCAGCTTTCTATTTTAAAAGCCTTAATTAAAAAAAAAGTAGACAGGCTCACTGCAGTTTCTTTAAAGAAATACCCAGTGCTACAGCGCTCCTTTAAAAACATCCGTGACCCAGTGTTAAGAACACAGTAGGTAACTGCTGCTGGACAATTACTTGACAATGACTGGGGGCCCCTGGGGCCGGCTGGGGTATCGGTGACGGTGACAGGAAGAACCACCTGACGACACGGAGGGGCCCCTGGGGCCGGCTGGGGTATCGGTGACGGTGACAGGAAGAACCACCTGACGACACGGAGGAGTAATCTGTGAGCGAGGTCACCAACTCTAAAACACCTGTTAGTATTCACTACAACATGATTATTTTTCATCCTGGCTTCACGATCACAGGAAATAATTAGGATCTTTTTAGGTTACATACTGAAGAGCAGCACTCGGCCTGCCGCACAGAGAAAGGCTGCCCATACGGATGCTCTAGCGCCCCTCACTCTACAGCTGAGAGGCCCTGGCCTACTCGGTGCCAAACAGGCGCACGGCAGCCATCGCTTCGGCAACGGCTGCACGCTAGCAGGATTAAATAAATGTACAAAGGATTCCCTTAAAGTGGGAGGGGGAACTTCCGCATTCAGATGTGAACACAACGACCCAGGAAATGGAGGAGCAGCAGGAAAGAGTCCTCGGGTTACTGCTTAAAGCAAAGTCTGGTACAGATACCCCCTCTTGTAGGCACTCAGCGGGTAGAATGTGGCCACGACAAACTTCCCATCAAACATCCTTCCAGTCAGCAGTTTCTGAGCAGCTTTGGAATCGCCGGCATTTGCATACTCCACAAAGACCTGGAAGAGGACACAGAAGACATTCCCATCAAGACTGCTTTAGGACAGGGCCTCTTCAACGTGAGGGCTCACGCGTGCATCCTTTAGGGTAACGCAGGGATCGCCCTGTTGCAACACAGACGTGGTTTCCGGAGGTCTACGGTGGGCCCGAGTCTCTGCATTTCTAAATAAACTCCCAGGGGCGCCTGGGTGACTCAGTCGGTTAAGCATCCGACTCTTGACTTCAGTTCAAGTCATGATCTCATGGTGTGTCAGTTCGAGCCCCACACTGAGCTCTGCACTGATAATCTGGAGCCTACTTGGGATTCTCTCTCTCCCTCTCTGCTCCTCCCCCACGCGCTCTCTCTCAAAACAAATAAATAAATAAATAAAGGGGCGCCTGGGTGGCTCAGTTGGTTAAGCGTCCGACAGGTCATGATCTCACACCCTGTGAGTTCAAGCCCCGCGTCGGGCTCTGTGCTGACCTCTCAGAGCCTGGAGCCTGCTTCAGATTCTGTGTCTCCATTTCTCTCTGCCCCTCCCCCGCTAGCACGCTGTCTCTCTCTCTGTCTCTCAAAAGTAAATAAATATCTAAAAAAATCTTGACAACAAATAAGATAAACTTAAAATGGAATAAACAGATTCCTGGGTGATGCCAATGCTGCTGGCCCACGGACCCCATTTCTGAGCAAGGTTTAGAAGACTCCCTTAACTCTGCTCCGTTCTGAAAAATCCATCGAAGACAAGCGGGGTGAAAAACGTACATCCGTTTGCCGTGCTCCGAGGTGAACGGAACTAGACACTTGGGGAAGAGAGGGCCAGGCTGCCCGGAGACCAGGCGCGACGCAGCGGCGCCTCAGAGGGCGCCTGCAGGCTGAGGAGGGGCGGGAGGACCCCCATTACACAAGTCGTAGGATCCACAACTGCAACACAGGGGAGTTTCAAACTAGGTGATTTCCTTTTCCAGGGTCCCTGATTTCCTACCTGCCACAGGTAGGACATACAGCATAATAACTTATGGTCTCTCTGGTGACCTAAAGCAAAAGTTACTAGGAGGGGAGATAATTTGAAATGACGTGTCCTCAATTACCCATGAATCTGTGAACCAGAAAAAGAATAGCCTCACTCTCCTCAGTGACGTGCTCATTTGTTAAGCCAACAGTCTTCAAACTGGGCTGCGGGCATCCTAGACACTCAGACTCTCAAAGGGACCCAAAAATAGATCATCTGAAGGAAATCAATTTCCAGAGTCTCAGCATTCTCTTGTACCTTCTCCTAAAACTGGATCCATCTACAAGTTCAAAGCAGATTCTCCTTCTGCATTTCCCCTTTCCTAGGGGCCCCTCCCTCACTTAACAAAGTCACTTCGGAAGGGTATAGAAACTGTCAGAGCATGAGAAGAGACCATTCCAAATACAGTACTTTTCAAACGAATCTTCCTTCATTTGTAAACAAAGCACTATGCCCAGCCTGTGGCTGCTCGCTCCCTTTTTTTAGTGTTTATTTATTTTAAAGAGAGAGAGAGAGAGAGACAGAGAGAGAGAGAAAATCCGAAGCAGGCTCCTGGCTGTCAGCACAGAGCCCAATGCGGGGCTCGAACTCATGAAGCCATGAGATCACAATATGAGCCAGAAACTACAAGTCAGACGCTTAGTGGACTGAGCCCCCCCACCCGCCCCCACCCCGCGCCCCACCCCGCGCCCCACTACCATTTAGCTCCAAGGACGTGTGCTGTTTCGCTGAATACAAAGGAAGGTTAAAAGGTGATGTGCAGTGACAATGAAGCTCTTCCTGATTGGTTTTAACCTGATTCTCAGTAGCCCCCAAGTGCACACACCACCGTTCGGGGAGCGCACTGCCCTTCCAGAAGGAGAGCCGCGCTCTCTCTGACGCTCCCGGCCTCACAGCTAGCCTCCGGTTTTACATATTACAGCATTTCAAATTAAAGAGGAAAAACATTTTTATAATTTACTATGAAATTAAATAATTGTATCAATTGAATCTTTTTCTAATTATAAAATGCATTCCTTAATTTATATTTTTAGTGATTTTTAATAACATTCTTAAGAAAATCAGTACTGCTAGTGCGACTCGATTATTCGAATAAAGACTGACGTTGCCAACCAGGGAACAAGGGCATCGATCACCTACGGGTCCCACCCAGATCCCGCGAGTTCACCGGCTGTTTTCACTCTCCTCTAAACATCAGCGAGAGCCTGTTAACACAGCAAACTTCCTCTTGCTGACGAAGATCTGTTTTCCGTATCGTTTGAAAGCTGGGTACTTCTTACCCAAAAACACTCCTCCTGTTCTCTATTCTGTGTCTTCCATCTATTACTGACCTTAAGGTTCATGTCGGGTCAGAACACATTAGTCCTTAATTCAGAATCTCCGAAGACCTTCCCCTCTTGCTCAGAGTGAACGCTGTGGTCTGGGGGCCCACGCGGCTCCGTGCCCCCAATCTGCCCCTGCACCCCCCACCTCTGCGGGCAGATCGGCCACAACGCCCCACCTTCCTCCCTTCGCGGGAGTCACAGCAACCTCCCCAAACCCGCCAGGCCAACTCAGGGCCCTGAACCCTGCTGTTCCCTCTCCTGCAACTCTCCTTCTCACCCCCACTCCACTGTCTTTCAACCCAAATGTAACCTCAGCTCGCCCCTCCCTACCACCGACCGAAAGCTGCACCCCACCACACACACAGCACCCTTACACCTCTCCTCCTTAGGTCTCTTCTCCACGGCACTTATCACTACGTGTCCTTGCGTCTGGATCACTGCTGTGTCCCCGGGCCTACAGCATAATACGTGCTCAACGAATACTGCCTGACCAACTACACAGCAACGATGCCTTTAGTGCGCTCCTGACACCCAAGGAGGTAAATGTTGTCATTACTACAGTGGCAGTAACTTTTCACTAAGATCAAAGTGAAATTTCTCTCATTTCTTTTTTCATTTGCCAAGAATTTTCATAACATTGAACCAAAAGATAAAATTATAATCCACAACCGGAGGTGACTTCGCCGAGCAGGGGACATCTGGCAGAGCTGAGAGACCCTTCAGACTGCCACAGCTGCGGGGGGTCGAGGGCTGGGACACTGCTAAGTCGCTCAACGCACGTGACCGCTCGCCCCACAAAGGACGCTGCAGCCCAAACGTCAAGGGTGTTGAGGCTGGGAAACCCTGAATAAAACCATATTCTGCTCCAGAAAAGTAAAAACACGAAGGGTAAAGGAAAGATCTTCAAAAGAGCTTTCAAAACATTTCTCTAATAACCTTTGCCAAAAAACTGAGAGCCATAGCCCTGGCTGCACGTCTTACACACGGGAGCAGCAAGGATCATGTCAGCGCCGGTCACGCTGAACCTGGAGCGCAGACTTCGGAGTCTCAGCCGGGGAACCCGCCTTCCGCCCGTGAGCCCCGATAACTCCATCACAGTGAGCGCCTGGCCCGGATGGTCTCCTAACTCTGCCTAATTGGAACGAAAGCGGGCCACAGCAGTTCTGCAGCTGACCGTGACCTGAATCAGCACGTGAAACAGCGGCTTTGCCGCTCGCAGGGGCTCAGCTATAGATGATGCTTTTTAAGAAAGAAGTTTTAACCAATAAAAAAAAATGCATGCATACTGCAGAACTTTTGGAAAAAAGTGAGAAGTGTAAGAAAATAAGAACACCCATGGTGCAAAATGCATAATTTCTAGCCACGTTTCTGGGTACATCTTTCTATAGGGCTAAAACATTGGTTCAGAATTTTAGTGGCCTCTGAATAATCCCCCAATGACGCACATTCACTTACTTGCCCCCTGCCAGGATTCTCCTTTGGAACGAGGAGAGACACCACTGGTCCGTATTTCTGACACTCCTCTTTCACGTCTTCTACAACATCTGGTTATGAAAACAGAGTATAGTAACCACGTGGTCGAAGTACCAAGCATTCGTCATTTAACATTTTTAAGTCATCGAAGAATTCAGGAATCCGTATCTAAGGAATTAGGTCATTTTTTACACCTTCTAAAGTTATCCTTAAGTTAAGGATACTATAAAGTCAATGCATTTAATAATTCTTTTTATATTTTAAGTTTAACACTTCAAATTTCAAAACGTTCTTTGGAATTCAAAAGGTTCAAAATTTAGACAGTCTTCTTCCCGCGGTTTCCAACCGCCTCGTCTTCCCCTTCCTGAGGACAACAGACACGGCCAGTCGCCTCCGGGCCCTCCCTAAGCACTGTCAGCTCACACAAGCTCACACAAGCAGACGTGCTTTTTTTCTAAGTACAAAGTGCCAACCTTGCCTTTTCTTTTTTTTTTTTTAAGTTTATTTATTTATATTGAGAGAGAGAAGAGCAAACAAGCAGGGGAGGAGCAGAGAAAGGAGAGAGGGAGGGGCGGGAGAGGGAGAGAGAATCCCAAACAGGCTCCACACCAGCACCTGATGCGGGGCTCAAACTCATGAACTGTTGAGATCATGACCTGAGCTGAAACCAAGAGTCAGACACTTAACCGACTGAGCCACCCCAGCGCCCCTCGCCTTTTCTTTATTTACACCGTATCTTTAAGATCCTTCAATATCAAGGGGAGCCTGGGTGGCTCAGTTGGTTAAGATCCTTCAATACCACCGCATGAAACCTTCTCATTTGTTTTATGGCAATGTCCTATTTCGCTGTAGGAGTAGTCAATAAATTCTCTAATATGTCCCCTACTAAGTAATTAAACAACTTCCAAATTTTTTGCCATTATAAACAATACCGTAATAGATAAATGTGTACCTATCTCATTTCACTTGTGTGTTTCCAAATTGGCTCTAGAAGTGGGGCCGCTAGGTCAGAACGAATATGAATTTACAACTCTCTAGAATTACCAATCCGCAGGGGCGCCTGGGGCGCTCGGTCAGCGGAGCAACCGACTCCTGATTTCAGCTCAGGTAGTGATCTCACAGTTTGTGAGATTGAGCCCCGCATGGGGCTCTGGGCTGAGAGCGTGGAGCCTGCTTGGGATTCTCTCTCTCCCTCTCTCTGTGCCCCCTCAGGCTCTCTCTCAGAATAAATAAACATTAAAGAAAAAACATTAAGAGAGTTATTTTCTATGCTATCAAAGCATTAGGTAACAAAGATCTGTGTGTTTTTGTTTTCTTTGAAGAGAGGCAGAGAGAGGGCACAAGTGAGCAAGGGGCACGGGGAGGGAGACGGAGAAGGGAGGCTCACCTGGAGCAGGGCTCGCCCTCACCCAATGTGGGACTCGAACTCACAAACCATGAGACCATGAGCTGAGCTCAAGTCAGAAGCTTGATGACTGAGCCACCCAGGTGCCCTCACTGTGTGGGTTCAATAAGCATTTCAGTAAATGAGAATGCATATATGAGACAGACTTGAATATGCTTTTCTATAAACTGTTCATCTACATCCTCTGCCCACTATTTACTGGGCAGACTTGTAAGAGCTCCGTCTGGGTTAAGAGCTATAAAGTTAAAAAAATTTTTCCCATGGGGCACCTGGGGGGCTCAGTTGGTTAAGCATCCGACTTCGGCTCAGGTCATGATCTCAGAGTCCATGGGTTCAAGCCCCGCATCGGGCTCTGTGTTGACAGCTCAGAGCCTGGAGTCTGCTTCAGATTCTGTGTCTCCCTCTCTCTCTCTCTTCCCCCCTCATCCACTCATTCTCTGTCTCTCAAAATAAAATAATGACCCAAAAAATTTTTTTTTAAACTTCCCTTTATTCTCTTTATTTGGAATCTTGGGCTTCATCTTGAGTTGGAGTTTCTTCTGGTCTCAAGTGGAAGGTTTAAATCCAACTTCCTGCCCCACCCCCACCCAGATTCCAAGTTGGCTGTCTGAATACACAGGATTTCTAGCTAAGCAAATTTACCCAACACTAGTAAGCATTACCTGATGACCACTTACTAATCAGAGCTAACAAAGGTATGTAATGCTCCTATACTGTCTGTGACACTGCAGTTCTAAAAGATTCTTAAACACTAAGAGCTAAGAGCAACAATGTAAACACTTATTTAGAAGCAGAAAACAGGTGTTACCCAACAAGATGCAAAGAAAGGAGTTGGCAGAATATGCCCCAAGACCTACTCAAGAAAGCCCAAGGCTGAGTTTCACAGAGGTGGCAATTATTAGTAGACAGAATTAGGTGAGTGAGACAGTAAGTAGATCGGCACGAAGGACCTAAGTGGTGTTGCCAAGAGAGTATTCAGAACCCGATACCATGATGACCTGATTACAACAGGGTCGAAGGGACGGCGGTTGTGTCTCACACGCAGCCCCGGGCGGACGAGCGAGGCTGCAGACTCTCACAGCTATGCTTGTGTCATCTGGCAAGTGACGCACACAGCCCAGGGGCGTAAACTAATTTACCCTTAAAGACACCGCGTCGTCAAGTTAGCTTGATCTGTTATGGTTGAATTTTCCACAAAGAAAATGTTTAGTACGAAACAACTGGGAGTTTTAAATTTGGTTCTGCTTTGGCCCATTCACCACTCAGAACGTTCTTACTAAGACACAGGTCTGACGAGGTCACTCCCCGATTTTAACTTTTTAATGGCTCTTTATTGCATTCAACCAAGAACAAACATTTGCTGAGCACTTAAACCTAAGCCAGGGCCTGTTCTATCCCTGGCGCACAGGTTCTCCTGCGTCACAGTCCAGTGCTACTCTCTCTGGGACAAACCCACACTCTCTAAGACGGCAAACCGGTTCGTTCCAGGTCTGTATTCCTGGCTATTTCTTTAGCCTTAGCTGACTGGTCCCCAGTAAATATCCTAAGACACAACGACAGCAAACAGTCTGCTGTTCTCGGAACATGCCACATTCTCTCTCATTTCTGTACATTTGGGGCATTTTCTCATCAACCCCTCAGCTCTTAGCCAAGCAACTCCAGTTACTAACTCAGACGTCACCTGCAGAGACACCTTTGTGGGGGCACGAAACATGCGTTAAGTACCCCTCCCCTCTGCCTCTGTATGTTACCCTGCTTTCCCTACTCTCTGAATTGTCAAAACTATAACCGTTTGTCAGGGCGCCTGGGTGGCTCAGTCGGTTAAGCGTCCAACTTCGGCTCAGGTCATGATTTCAGTTTGTGGGTTCGAGCCCTGCGTCGGGCTCTATGCTGACAGCTCAGAGCCTGGAGTCTGTCTTCAGATTCTGTCTCTCTCTCTCTCTCTGACCTTCCCCTGCTCATGACCTGTCTCTATCTCTCCAAAACAAACAAATGCTAAAAAATAAAGAAAACTAAAAATGATAACCATCTGTTGATGTAAATGCCTCTCGCAGGGGCGCAGCTGGGCATCTAACTCTTGATTTCGGCTCAGGTCACGATTTCATGGTTCGTGGGTTCAAGCCCTGCATCAGGCTCTGCGCTGATGGCAGAGAGCCTGCCTGGGATTCTCTCTCTGCTCCTCCCCGGTTTGTGCCCTCCCTCCCTGTCTCTCTCTCTCAAAATAAACGAATAAACTTTAAAAAGAGATTAAAAAAAAAAAGACATGACAAAAACTGAAATGACACTCAGACAGCGGTCACCTTCGTAGTCCTCCTCGTTCTCGAGATAGTCATCGTCCAGCACGTTCAGCAGCCGCAGCACTGGGGTGGGGAGCATCACCAGGTCTTCGATGTGAGGGGCTGGGAAGGTTCATCGCGACATGGTTAGACGTACACTCGCCCACAAATAAACGGACGAACACCAGGCAGAGAAGCGAGGGGACAGGATATAAGTGAGTTCTGAGGTCTTAATTGATTGTCAAACAACTGAGGAGGAAGAAAGGACGCATCCGGCTTACCGAAAGGAATGCTGAAGAACGGGCTGCACAGCGCCATCTCAGCGGGGATCCTCCGGCCCGGGTCGCCGTGAAGCATGCTAAACACACAGACAGGCATCTCTGTAACTATCGTCAAATTGTTTGAAAATGGAGCCACTGAAGAAAATTAAAATGTCTAAACGTTCATCACAACATTAATTATGGCAGCCTGGCTATATTGGATCCGTCACCCACAAAATAGATAAATGCTATTTATGAGTAAATGGTTCAAGAACTCATGATACATACCCATGACACAATATTTTATTTTATTTTATTTTATTTTATTTTATTTTGAGAGAGAGAGCACGCACACAAGCGAGGAAGGGGCAGAGAGAGAGGCAGACACAGAATCCCCAGCAGGCTCTGCACCATCAGTGCAGACCCTGACGCAGGGGCTCCACCTCACAAACCGCGAGATCATGACCGGAGTCAGAAGCAAGAGTGGGACGCCACCCAACTGAGCCTCCCAGGCGCCCCTTGCGATGAGTCCTCCTAAAACTCAGACTGTCGTTTTAAAATCCTGCTTCCTATTAGAAGAACAGGCTTCTCAGAGAAACGGCTATTTCCAGGTCTGGGGCAGGAAATGTATAAGATGAACTGGGAAAATCTATTCACACCAGAGAGCAAGGAAGCTATACAAGATGGTAAGGTCCGGGCACCTGGGTGGCTCAGTAGGTCAGGCGTCTAACTTCGGCTCAGGTCCTACCCTGTGGCTCACGAGTTCCAGCCCCATACTGCGCTCCGTGCTGACAGTCCAGAGCCTGGAGCCTAATTCGGATTCTGTCTCCATCTGTCTCTTCTCCTCCCCTGTTCACACATTCTCTCTGACTCTCAAATACAAATAAACATTTAAAAAACATTGAGGAAAAAAAAGGTAGTAAGGTCTACACAAACCAACTTCCACAGACCAACATTCAGCAAAGACGGGCAATTTTAGCTTCAATTAGGAGAAGAACGGCACTGTGCTGCAGTCACCAAATAGCGATACTTTGAACTTCCCACAGGGAATCATCCCCTTTGGAGGATGACAGGGAATCAACTCGTTACGAAAACTAGTAAACAGGGAATCAAGCATTGACTTTGTCTTTGGTTAACCAATGAAGCAAGAATGACAGACTAAGAACTTCACCATCCTACAAACCCTGAGAAAGTAATGGGTCCAAGCACTGAATGTCAAGTCACTAGTACACAAACTAGAGAGAGCTACGCTATGGGCCTCCTTCATGAAAGAACACAGTACCATCTGCAGTCTTGCAAAAAAAAAAAAAAAAAAATCAACCGTCTAGATACAACTATCGACTTACAAGAAATAAACAGAAATACATTAAACGACATCAGGGTAACATTGTCAGCAAATTTCAGATGGTGGACAGCTATACGGAGCCAACAACCCAATAAATAAGGGAATAACAAGTCAAACAGGGGACAGCGGGGTAGGGAATGGAAAAGGACCTTCTGGATTAAAAGAAACGTAAAAGGGATTTCTTTTTTTAGAAGAACACTAAACCCTAGTGTTTAAGATGCACACTCTAATGAAAACAAGGAAGTAACTGTCATAGAAGTTAGGGTACGGGGTACTTTTAAGGAGGCAGAGGGGTTTAAGATTAGGATGGGGACACAGGAGATTTCCGGGCCGGCTGGCACAGTTCTCTCTCTTGACCTCAATGTCAGATACAACAGTATTCCTAGGATTCATTAAGTTACACAGTTGTTTTCAATATCTGTGTTATATTCTACAATAAAAAAAAGGTTCAAATAATTTGTATATGTATATAGCAAAATATGTGGAAAAACACTGAAAAGAAATATACCAAGTGCTAACACTAGAAAGTAGGTTTATAATTTTTATTTTGCTGAGCCCAATTCTCTGTAGCTTCCAAATGTAGTATCCACTTGTCGTACAATCAAGGGGGGGGGAATCCCAAAGCCAACACCAGAACTTACATGATCTGACTTCCAAGTTAGAACCCATTACATAATCTCACAATGCCATGTTTTCTATGTAAAACACAACTTGTAAATCTGATACCAATCCGATATGAACAGCTGTTTAAAACCAATTTGTAAAACACACACACATACACAAATTAGTGCAAGTAAAACTGTAAGTTCTTATCCAGGTAAATTCTGTGGGTTGTAACGTTAATTGCCTGGTTTTGATGTCCTGTCACAGTCATGTAAGATGTTACCACTGGGGAAACGGGGTGAAGAGTACACAGTCCTCTTTGTAACAGTTTTATAACTCCCTTTGAACCCGTAATTATGTCAAAATAAAAAGCTGTAAAAACAAAACAAAACAAACCCAAAAACCTACTTGGAAGGTTCTAGGGTCAGTATTCCAAAGAAAGAATCCTGACCTGATCAAGAGATCTACCCTTGGGCAAGATAATAATTACTTTATTCATCTCTGGCCCAGAATGAGAGAGATGAGAAAAGCTAACTATTTGATAATATGCACGATGTCTGATTTTAAAATATGTAACGTGTTTGGACCTACTCAGGAAACAAACATAGTATTTCTGTCCCCAGAGTTTTCCACAGTAATTATTTAAAGTCTAATGCATAGCTGCCTTATTTTAAACCCTTCTTGGTAGTCCAAATAATAAACACTCTCTTTAAGTACCTACTTTCAAAAAGACCCTAAAAGAACCAAACAAAAGGCAGACACAACCCCGATTTCCCTCAGGCCCACAGGACCACCAGAGCCACAAGAGGACACGCGTCCGGCCGCCGGGAGGGGCCTCCACCCGAGCACCAGTAGGAACAGCGGCGCGGTCCGTAAAAACAAACAGGCAGACAGACAAACAAGCCAACCCCACATTCACACAGTGCACGGACACAGAGGAACTTTAAAGTTACACACAATGTACCTTTTGATAAGGTCTCTTAGGTGATAGGCTGGAATTGCGGCATTCACCACTGCTTTACTGGCAAATATGTGATCAATAATAGCAGAACTGTTTGCCTGAAAAAAGGGAGAGAAGCCTTCCTTTGGTTACTCGGTTCGGTGGTACCGGCCGGGCGCCAGGCCCAGGGCGCCGCGCTACTTGGCGGGGAAGGCGCGACAGGAAGCTCTGGCTCCGAGAGCTTACGGTCTGCACGCGCGTCGCGCTGAGCCGCTCGAGGACGGGGCTGGGCACGCGATGGCCCTCACCAGACGCATGCGGAGGGACAAATGCCAAAGCAGCCACGGGGAAGCAGAGTCCAAGACCCAGCGAGACCGTGGATGCGTGACAGCTGAGTTGCCGAGTCTCAGAAGGGAGGCTTTACCTGGTTTTCAGGCACAAATAAATGCTCCAAAGAAAGCAATGTGGTATCTAAAATCTGCATCTGCCTTTTCGTACTTTGAATCCTGGGGCCCATACAGTTTCCCCCCGCACACTACGCTTTCTCAGAACGTGCAGGTGTGTTCGGGTAAGAACACCTGGCAAAGTCCTTACCGCTGCGTTTTCTGAATACTCACTCCAGGCCGCATGCCGCGCTGAGAACTGGATCATTTATGTTTTAACCTCAAAACGTCTGTGAGAAAAATGCTATTATCCTCGACTTACAGAAAGTCCGCCGTGGCTCAGTTATCCTAAATAACTTAGAAAGTGGCGGAGGCAAGATGTGAACAGTCTGACTACAGAGCCTAGACTCATACTCGCTTGGCAATTTCGCCTCCGCAGGTGATTAAAATACAAAAAACTATTTTTATTTAGACAGGTGAACTCGGGATTTCATTAATGCACATCATGCCTCCAAGTCATTACAAAACGCCCGAATGTGACCTAGTTCTGATCCGCTCTGGGCCAAGCAGATAGAGTGCAAAGTCTCAGAGACCGTCAGAACTAACGCAGGTAGCGGATCTGAATCTGGGTCAGCAGCGAACAGACTGCTGGGCCTCCTGCTTGTCTGGAGGCCCCGATGCGCCACGGGAACCCTGGCTTCACTTCATGGCGGTTTTGCCAAAAGTAAGCCTTAGGCACACCCGCAAGGCTGTAAAAACACGTTCCAGGAATACTTCCAGAAACAGGACAGGGGCTGAGAACTAAAACCCTGTAAGGTACAAGAGCCTTTCACGAACAATATACTACTAGATCCTCAAAATCACTTGCTGCTAGAGACCAAAACCAACGATCCCTAAACAGGGTGTTGCGTGCCAAGCCTCTAGCCTAAAGGGGCGCGGCACCAGCTCAATGTGGCAGCCCCACGGCACGTTTCAACACACAGTTAACTCCTCAGTTGTGAACATACATGAAGTTCGTGCTCACGTCAAAGATTCGGAACTCAGAACTCCCGTTCCCACAAAAACGAGGCCCTAAGCGGCACTCGGGTTACCGGCCCAGCTCATCCATGGCACCTAAGTAAACATAAAGCACGGTGGAACTGAGCACGCGCAGAACGCTACACCCTGCGTAGGGGGGAAGAGAGTATGGGGCCGGGTCTGAACACCCAGGCGTGTGATCTGAAGCGAGGGGCTTATCTGCCTGGGCCTCCAGTTTGTCATCAGTGAGAGAATGACCGATACACTCGCTAACGACCGCACACAATTGTCAGGACATTCAGTGAGGCCGTGCGTTAAAATACTACGAAGCAGTAACTACAAAACTTTACGTAAATGTCATTTAACTTATAATCTACTGCTGTGTTAGTGATAGCTTAGGATGCAATGTAACTAAATTACTAAACCAAAGAAATCCCTTGTGCCTTTTTGGAAAAATGCGTGTGTTCATTCTACCAAGCCCTTTCCTGCACACCAGGCCCCAGGCTAAGACCAGGAAGCGCGCAAAGCTCACGAGCACGCCTGTGGCTATGCGAATAAACAGGGGCACCGAAGGTACCGGGAGCGCGGGAAGAGGAGTACGTTAGGGAGGAAGTAGAGTCCCCAGCGAGACTCACTATAAACGGAGCACTTTTAAACGGGGATGAAGGACCCCGGACAAAAGCGCTGGCGCAGTTTACCTTCCATTCCTGAGATCTGACTGTGTGTTTCAGTTTCATTCCTGAGAACATTTCCAGTAAAATGATGCCAAGGCTCCAGAGGTCCACAGCGGAGGTGCACTCCGTGTCGCTCTGCAGGCCGGCCTGGGCCAAGCAGTTCTGCAGCTCTGCCTCTGGGGCCCGGTACCCGTCGGTCTGAATATACTTCACGTCCTGAAGAAGAAGAAGAGCGAGTGTTACGGCCAACAGAAGACTGTTCCCCTCGCTTCCATCTCTACGATGCGTTTACGTTTCTGAACCTGCAATAAACCACTGCCAAACCGAACGCCCACGAATCTGCAGTCCTTGGCTACCCTAGTTATTTGGTTCATTGGCTGGGCAGTTCTCACAGGCAAACTGCATACCTTCCATACAGCTGCTGGTTCCTTTAGATAATCTCTTGCCTGCTGGGCACTGCTGATAAATAAGGACACTCTGCAAAGAGCTGACTAACCGTGGAGAGCGGAGGGTTTGCCAGAACTGCCGCACGCGTTCCGCCGTGAGCTAGCGCCCCAACCCTGGAGACGCCAGTAATAGTGATGACTTGTTAATTAATTACCTACTTAACCCAAACACACATCCTTTGTTTACATGGTGGCAACGAAATTCTTTTTATTTGCTTCACCCCAAACCACTTCAGTATTTTATTTTTTTATTATCTTTTTTAATTTTTTAATGTTGATTTATTTTTGAGAGAGACAGACAGAAATAGAGTGCGAGAGGCAGAGGGGCAGAGAGAGAGGGAGACACAGAATCCGAAGCAGGCTCCAGGCTCCAAGCTGTCAGCACAGAGCCTGAAGCAGGACTGAACCCACAAACTACAAGATCATGACCTGAGCCGAAGTCAGACACTTAACCAACTGAGTCATCCAGGTGCCCCCCGCCCCCTGCAGTATTTTAGATAGAAATATCTCTAAGGGTCGGGGCACCTGGGTGGCTCAATTGGTTAAACCTCCAACTCGGTTTCAGCTCAGGTTGTGATCTCACAGTTTTTTGGGTTCGAGCCCTGCATCAGGCTCTGTGTTGATAATGCACAGCCTGCTTGGGATTCTCTCTCTCTCTCCCAACCTCTGTGCCCCTCCCCCATTCACATTGTCTGTCTGTCTGTCTCTCTCTCTCTCTCCCTCTCCCTCTCAAAGTAAATTAACTTAAAAATTTTTTTTCAAAAAGAAAAGAAAAAGAAATACTCTAAGTGTCTACCAAAGCACTCCTGTTATTAAAGTATTTCTTGGGCACCTGGGTGGCTCAGTCGGTTGAGCATCCAACTTTGGCCCAGGTCATGATCTCAAGGTTCGTAAGTTCGAGCCCCACATCGGGCTCTGTGCTGACAGCTAGCTCAGAGCCTGGAGCCTGCTTCAGATTCTGTGTCTCTTTGTCTCTCTCTGACCTTCCCCTGCTCACACTGTCTGTCTGTCTCTCTCTCTCAAAAATAAATAAAACATTAAAAATAAATAAATAAAGTATTTCTTACCTGATTGCCTTCTTTGAAGCTAAGTCCAAAGTCAATGAGTTTAAAACACTCATTCTCTGCGCTCCACAGGATGTTACGGGGTTTGAGGTCTGCGTGCACATAGCCCTCGTGGTGGAGGAAGGCAAGGGCCTCCAGGACGTCCCTGGCGCAGTGCTGGATCATCCACATGGAGCAGCCCTGGTGGCTGGAGTACAGGAGCAGCTCCGAGACACTGACGTCCAGGAGCTCCAGCAGCAGACAGCGCGATGGCACATTTGGGGAGAAGTGGATGGTGAAGACTCCGTACAACGTCACTAGGAAAAAGAAACCAATTACAATGCTTTAAAAACCAGACTCCTTGGGGCGCCTGGGGGGCTCGGTCGGTTAAGCATCCAGCTTCAGCTCAGGTCATGATCTCACAGTTCATGAGTTCAAGCCCCTCGTCGGGCTCTGTGCTGACAGCTCACAGCCTGGAGCCTGTTTGGATTCTGTGTTTCCCTCTCTCTCTCTCTGCCCCTCCTGTGCTCACGCTCTGTCTCTGTCTCAAAAATAAATAAACATTAAAAAAAATTTTTTTTAAAGGATTTTAAAAATCAGACTCCGAGTAAGTTACAACACAGACAACCGCAGCACAAAATTGGGATACTCTAGAAAAGGAGAAAGAACTCTGATGAGCAATGAAGCTTCCACTCTAATTGCTTTTCCCCAAAAGTAAGATTTTTCTGGGGCGGGCAACTGGGTTATTTTAAAATGAGAAAACCTTCAACAATTCATTACTGGTCAAAGATATTAAAGACGGCACGATAATTCAGTGTGTATATTGCTAAGCATTCAGTGATGGGTGAATACGCACCCCGGGTACCAAGCCAAAATGATTACAAGTAAAATCCAAATATTAGGGATTCTTAATGTCACGCCATGTGAAAGCAAAACTGCAGACTGATTCTTGATCCACAACAGCACTCCAGAGGGGTTCGGGTCAGCGGTAGAGCATTAGACTGCAACAGAGCACTCTATAATCTAAATACTAAAAACTGAAAAAATATACATATATTAAAAGAGATTAAAACTTTCAAGATGACAATTTAACCTAATTTCGCAAAGACTCAACAAGTCCTTATGCTTGCGAAAACTGCAAAAAAACTGCCCACTTACACACCAGGGTTACAGACATCATCTAGCAAGCTTAAAAAAAAAAAAGAGGCAACACTAGTGGTGAAGAAATTCTCCAAAATGGTAATATGAAAAAGGCCACTCTTCAAATTACATATAGATTGTGCTTGCCAGGAAGTAAGGCATTATTTATTAGCCAAAGCTGTAACTACATACACTCTGTGAATGTAAGGGCGGTGAAGGCTGTTTCACAGCTCGATGATCAGTAATCATTACATATCTTATACTCTGAATACCTAAATCGTGAACATAGACTTACGAGAGTCAAAGTGTAAAGTGTTCCTAATTTTCATACTTCCCATAAGGGATCCTATGTTAATACTGAGTCATTTCTCCCAAATCCACACCAAATCTGTACCAGGTAACATCTCTTTGAGTTAACAGCATTATCCCAAGCCCTAGAAGGATCTCTCATTTTGCACGGGTACGCGAAGGCTCAAAAATGTCCATACAAGACATGAGAAATCTAGCAAAGATGTGCCTCCTTTCACTAGAAAACATAACTCTATGCAAATAAGTGCAGCGTCTTCTGATGAGACCCGGAGCAAAGCAGAACCTAACTGAGCATCTATTATGTGACACGGGGTTAAGCCGACCACCAATCCCACCCTACTGCAGATAGGGTGAAGGGGGATGGGAAAAGGGCCAGGATCGGGGGACGAGAGGGCCAGACCCACGTCTCCCGCCTTAAGGACAGAAAAGGAACGCCAGACTGGGAGGTGGGGGGGTACGGCCGGGCTGGGACCTGGGCAAGAAGGGAAGGGAGGCAGTGGCAATTACCGATGTTCCTGTGACCCTGCAATTGCTCCAGCGCCGCCCTCTCTTTTCGGAAACCGTACTCGGCGGCCGAGGCCGCAGCGCCGGTGGTTCCCGGCGGCAGGAACTGCTTGAGGGCGCCGGGGGGCGAGCCGGGGGTGCCGCAGCAGCGCACCCGATACACCGAGGCCGAGGAGCCGCTCCCCAGGCGGCTCTGTACCTGCCACAGCCGCCCGAAGGCTTCCAGAAACCGCGGCGGCTCCGCGCCCCACGCGCAGCCGGACCCCGCCATCGGTGCGGACGGAGGGCGCTGGCAAGGGAGCTGAGGCGACGCCCGGGGCAGGCCGGCAGGGCCCGCGGTCACATCCCCGCCTGCCGGACCAGCGGCTCCGCAGGGAGGGGCCTGCAGCCGCCTCGCCGACTGCTGAGACCTCAAGCCGCCATGACACCGGAAACCGAGAGCGCCCGGGTCCAGACGCCGGAAGTGGAGAATGAGCCAATGGCGGAGGCCGGAGGAGGCGGGCCCAGAAGGGGCGGGTCTAGAGCTGAGCGCTGGAATTAGGTGTTGGAACCAAAGCCTGGAGCGTGAGCTGTTAAACTGCGCTGGGTGCTCCCAGCTCTTCGGGCCAACGCTAAGCGCCTTCGCGAACGTTTCCCGAAGCTGAGACTGGTCCTTTCCCTCGTGGAGGCGCCCCCTCACCACTGGGAACCTCTGGAGAGTGAGGCCGAGCCTACGTTCTTCCTAGACGGCAGCCCCTGGGAAATGAACCAGTTACTGCAGGAAAAGGGTTTGCCACGGCTCCCCCCGCCCCTGGCCTGTGATCCGAGCGGTCAAAATTCTCGGAGCCCAGCCTCGGCGCCCCTTAGTCCACCTTGCCTATGATTCATTCTTTTGCCCATTTAATAAAGGTTCACTAAGTAGCAGATGTAGCCAACAGGAATATCCATCCACAAACTAAGGTGTGCAATAAATGTAGCCTTCCCTATTTTTCTGTAATTCGACATCACCTATTTCAAGCTCCATTCAGACGGGGTGGCAGAATTCTGTTTCAGACAATTTGCCCGCATCTCCTTTTCCTTCGGTTTTGTCTCAGTTCCCAGGCAGGTTGGGTGGTTTGTGTGGTGCAAGGTGGAGAGGCTGCGACCATCTGCTCTTCGGTATCCCGGGTCATCACCGAGGTGTACCTTATTTATGTCTATGTGGCCCTTTTGGGGTCTGGAATAGGGAGAACTCTGCATTCTCCTGCGATTTCTAACAAGCGCTTTTCTCGTGTAAAGCCACAACTAATCTAAGAGCTTGGGCTCCTGAACTACAAAAATCAAAGAAAACTCACAGGCTTCTTCTAAGACAATGAGGACAGCTGTTTATCTGCTCGTATAAAGGGAAGAGAGGGGTACACGGGGGGCTCAGTCGGTTAAGCGTTGGACTCTTGATTTCGGCTGTGGTCATGATCTCATGTTTTGTGGGTTCAGCCTCGCATCAGGCTATGGGCTAGGAATCTACTTGGGATTCTCTCCCTCTCTCTCTTTGCCCCTCCCCTGCTCATACACTCTCTCTCTCAAAATAAATAAACATTAAAAATTTAAAAAAAAAAAGAGAAAGTGGAGAACACAGGAGTGGGCAGAGAACTTGGATCTTGAATAGAGGGAAGAGAGAAAATAGAAATGAACTCTGGTTTCAAGTAACTTAGACTTGAGAGAATGAATTAGACATGTGTGTCAATATAACCCAAGGAGTAAAGGTAAACATGCTCTAAAGAAGGAGCAGATAGATTGCGAGGACTCTTTAGAAGAACTCTGAGCAATTTACATGTCAGAAGAGTATGAGTAAAAGGAAGCATTTGGTTCCAGTCTATCTTGTCGAAAGAGTGTACTGTGATCAGAGCGTGAATTTTCAAAGTTTACTAGGTCCTCCTTGTGAAAAATATCCACTGTTATAATCCATATCTTGGTATTATAAGCCCTTCTCCTGAATGCTAGAAGCAGAAATTACCAGTTTGAAAAACTCATCTCTAATAAAGCTTTCTTTCTTTGTGCTTTTCCAAATTCTTTTTTAAAAATTTTTCTTAATGTTTTATTTATTTTTGAGAGAGAAAGAGAGAGAGAGAATGAGTGGGGAAGGGGCAGAGAGAGAGAGGGAGATACAGAATCTGAAGCAGGCTCCAGGCTCTGAGCTGTCAGCACAGAGCCCAATGTGAGGCTCAAACTTACGAACCCGGAGATCATGACTTGAGCTAAATTGGACTTTTCACCTACTGAGCCACCCAGGTGCCCCAAGAGGACGTTTCTTAAAGGGATTTCCATACGCTAAAGAGGATTTCTAGATTTTAGGAGGCCTACCTGTTGTCAAACTAAGGTTGCTTTTCCCTCTGGCAAAGCATTAGTATTAAGACAGAAAGGAGTTCCTGGAGAGACATTTCACTCTGCCCACCTCTGCCTAGAACCATTTTTCTCAGATGTCTACATGGCTCATTTTCCCTTTCTTTCAGCTTTCTGCCCAATCGTCACCGAATCGGTTAGGCCTTTTCTGGCCACTCTAATACAAATTGGCAATTCCCTATATCGGATTTCCCTTGTTACCCTTTCATTGCTTTCCTCTTTATATATAGGATTTTTATTTGGCACAGTGTTGGGGCCCAGTAGGCAAAAAATACCCTCAAACAATATTTGGCCTCCTGGGCCCCACATATGGCTTCTGTTCATCCTATGATTTTCTCATTGCTTTGCAAAGAGGCATATACTTTTAGGCTTTGAATCAACTTGGGTCAGTCAGTGACCTTCCCTTTACTTTATTTTCTGGCTCTTTGTCTGCTGTTGGGAGTGAACATAACCCTCTGCCAAAAGATTTGCTTATAAAAGGATGAGCATCTTACCCTGAATAACTGATGAAGGGCTTTAAGGAATGTATATCTCCTCATAGAATTCTTCAGGCTTGTCTTATGTTTAAAACCAGACTGTTATTAGGGGATTCCTCTTCTGTAATGACTTAATCCTGTTACTTACTACTGTCCTGATAAGAACGACCTTTTCCAGAGCAAGTCTTCAAGGACCTTGAACTATGTAACCATTAAAGAAACGATGTAATCACCCGTGGTATATAAGACCCTGGCTATCTGAATAAAATGTGGCTTTACCACCACCCATGTTGTCTGTCTTGTCTCCTCTGTCTCGTCTCATCTCTGTCTTGTCTCCGTCTACGTCTCCGTCTCGTCTTGTCTTCTTTCCTAGAGATATTGTGCCGACACCAACCCCCTACTCAGGACCTTTCAACTGTGGTGCGTGGGTTGGTCCCCCGCAGTACAGTATATATTTTTTCTTTCTCTGCTTCTCTCTCTCTCTCTCTCTTCTTTCTTATTAATAGATTTCTCTGCCTAAACTGTAAGCTTGATGAGGACAACGTTGTGTCCATTCCCCACTGTATTTCCAGTGCTTGCAACACTGGCATATACTAGGCACTTAGGAAGTATGTTTTATTGTATTTTATTTTAATTCTAATTAAAAACACTTTATTAATGTTTACTTAGTGAGACAGGCAGACAGAAACAGGCTCCAGGCTCTGAGCTGTCAGCACAGAGCCCAACACGGGGCTTGAACCCACGAGCCATGAGATTGTGACCTGAGGCGAAGTCAGACACTTAACTTGTAATGCCCAAGTCACAGTATACCCCAAAGACCAGAGACCGCCAGGGAGACCGAGTCACGCATGCAATAGCAAAGGGCGGTTTTATTATAAGCTTAGGCTGGCTGAGCCTAAGCTCGGGCTCACAGACTTTACCGGCGCGGTGGATTCATGCTGAGAGCCCCGAACAAGGGCTGAGCAGGGCTTTTTATGGGGTTTGGGGAGGGGGAGTCACAAGAAATTGTGACATAGGCACAGCGATCCAATCATTATTACACAATATTATTGACAGCAGTTTTAACCACTCACACTGTCTAGAGTATTCGTTACTTTTGGTGGGATCCAATCACAACATTTAGAGTACCTTTAAAATCAACCAATTACAGGGCGAGCCTAGGGTCTTGTTCGGCGACTATCGGGTTAACCTTAACATTAGGTAACAGGGTCCTATCTAAAGTTCCCATCTGCAGGCCTCACCCTTAAGAATGTGGAGAGTGGTAGCTGGCCTTCCCTGATTGGGTGTTGGGAAGGTGGTCTCTCTTGCTCTGGGCAGTGTGTAACTGCCTGTTAGTTTCGGGGAACTGAAACCTCGGCCTTCTAGATCAGAGGGGGACCTTAAAGCCTGTTTGGTTTAGACTTGTGTCCTTACAAACTGACTAAGCCACCAAAGCGCCCCTAGGAAATATTTTTTAAATGATTTCCCCCCCCCCCCCCCCCCCGCTTAAAGGCAGCCACTGAAAACAGAAAGGAAATGATGAGCAAAAGGGGAAATGAGGAAACCACAAGGAGGGCTTTCACCAAAGGCATTGCGCCCTAAAGCAGAAAGAAGATGATTGGAAAAAGAATTCAGGAGACACTTTGAGGAGAGGAAAAGAACAGAAAGAACCTAGGAGCTGAGATGAGAGACATCCACCTGCCTCGGGAGAATAAAAGTGCTCCGCCTGTCACTGGGGTCGCACAAGAACAAAAGTTCCGTCTGCTGAACTTTATTTCCTTCATCTCGCCCCCGCTGAAGGCGAGGAGACCTTCTTGCACAAGTGATTCTCCTGTGACAGCCGCTGGAGGGCTGGCAGGCGGTGGGGGGTACAGTTTCCATCTGGAGTCTCGGCTGCAGGGGAAGCCCTAAGTCCCCTCTGGAACACCAGTCTGTCCCTTTCTGTATTCAAGGGGATGCATCACGTGTGGGACTGTGCTGTGGGGCGAAGTCTTCCCTGGGGGTGACAGGGTGATGCACTGTTCCTTGGTGTTTGCCTCCCCCCCACGGAACTGGGCTTCTTTCTGCGCAGCTCCGCCTTCCTGGTTTGCTGCTGTCCAGCACGTGTCGCATCTGAAGGGAGGAGCCAGGCCCACGCCCACCCCCTGCAGGACCCAGGCTGGGGAGCCTCCTCCTAGGCAGGGAAGCCTACAGCTGTTCACATCCTCAATCCCGGCCACGACTCTTCCATAAAGGACCGAAGGACACTGCAGGATGAAATACGGGAAAGAAGGTGGGGAAGCAGAGGTGACTGGGAACGAGGAGACCAAAGACAAGGGGACTGAGCGGATCAGGCCATTCATTTCATTCCCCTCCTGCCTTCCCTTTCTCTCCCAGCACCACAGACTTCCACAAAAGCCACATTCTCGAACAATGGCTTCTGCAGAATAAGGACTTACCAACCTCTCTGCTCTATTCTCCACCTGCTGGCAGGACTGTTAATAAGCAGAAGAAAAACCCAGCAAAACCCAGGAAAATCCTTGATAGTCCAGAAACTGCACAGTCATTCCGTATAATTAAGAATTGTCTCAGACGCCCGAGTGGTGCAGTCGCCAAAGCATCTGACTCTTGATCTTGGCTCAGGTCATGATCTCACATCATGTGACATCAAGCCCCGAATTGGGCTCTGAGTTGACAGCAAGCAGCCTGCTTTGGGATTCTCTGTCTCCCTCTCTCTCTCTCTCTCTCTCTCTCTGCCCTACCCCTCTCAAAAAAAAAAAAAAAAACAAAAAACAAAAAACAAAAAAAGCCTAAAACAAAAATTGTCTCTAGATTCAAAAGTGTTGTATTCTTTATTTTTAAGTTTATTTACTTATTTTGAGAGAAAGCACGACCATGAGTGGGGGAGGGGCAGAGAGAGAACCCCAAGCAGGCTCCTTTCGCTGTCAGCCCAGCCCCCAACGTGGGGCTTAAAACTCACGGGGAGGTCATGACCTGAGCTAAGGTCAAGAGCCAGACGCTTAACCAATGGGGCCACCCAGGCACCGCAGAAGTGTTGTGTTTTCATTCCTGAACTTGAAATAGTGAAAGTTCACAAAAGAGATGAAGGAACTCAGACTCTTTTAAGTCATCATGTGTCACTGTTGTACCTGGTGTCACAGACTAACCGCCTTAATCAGTAATTTGCGCTAAGAGCTGCAATGTTGTTATTTCAAACAGTTCTTCCCCCTAAAAATCTAAGATTCTGCTTTTGAATTATTGTTCTGGTTCTTCTTGCCTGAGCAAGTTTCCATTACGTCCTTTCTGTTTCATGGGTTCACGTATGATGTCAAGGCGCTACTCCTTACTATGTTAGTATGTCCTAATATAATAGGAGTACTATATATTTTAATACTCTATCTTTTAAAAAGTTTTTTTTAAGGTTTATTTATTTTGAGAGAGAGAAAGCAAGGGAGGGGCAGAGAGAGAGGAAAAGAGAGAATCCCAAGCAGGGTGTGAGCTGTCAATGCAGAGCCTGATACAGGGCTTGATCTCACAAACTGTGAGATCATGACACGAGCCAAAATCAAGAGTCAGACATGTAATTGACCCAGTCACCAGGTGCCCCAGCACTCTCTCTTTCAATAGATTTTTATATTGTATTAATTCTTTTGGGGAGGGATGGATGCAGAGAGAGATTAGCAGGTTGAGGGGTTTTACTGTTTGTGTTGGTTATGCTGGAGCTGGGTTATAATATAAAAAGCATTGTTGGGACTTAGGCAAAGAAACCTGACTGGTGTGCAGTGGAAGATGGTGGACTTGTATTCTACACCCACCCACCTGACAAATCTAATCTGGAATGGCAGCCGTAATTACTGTATGCAGCCCGCCTTCCCTTTTTAGTTAAAACACAAGACACTTTGATTAGCTTTCTTCCCTCTGACATATTTGTAATAACTTTTTATTTCTTTTTG